>NLAO01001592.1:0-103398 GCA_002370835.1 Metschnikowia continentalis | reverse complement strand
CTGTCAGTTTAGGTGTTCTGAGAGCGATGTTCGGGTACTGCTTTGGTATGGGGTCAGTTAAGCGTGGCTGAGCTTGCACCGTCTGCCTGGTTAGCTCAATCGGTAGAGCATTTGACTCTTAATCTTTCAACTTATCGTTTTAGTATATGTATTGATATACAGGGATATGTAAGTTGTACCTTACAAGACCAAAGTCTTAGACGAGGTGCGAGATGGGTGAAAACTTTTCACCCACCAGTGACCTGCACATAGTGCATCACTCAAACGCATCCAACGCCTCTACGAAGTACATTGCCTCCGTACATGCTAGGTACTCGTTGACAATAGTACACTTGCATAAGGCCATTGACATAACTAGTGGTACAATTTGAGTTGATGACTGAGCGGAAAGAGACATATCTTCTTATATTTATACGTTTATATGCCCGACAAAGTCGAGTTTGTTGGAAACTGTTCTGTCTCTAATACATTTTCTAGATCTCATTCTTTTTATAACATCATTCTAGTCAAAATAAAATGATAGTCTAGTTTTTTGAGTCTCATGAGTTTACCCATCACGCCAACAGATTAGTATAGGTAATAGGTAACTGTTAACTGGTAATTGGTAATAGGCAATAGGTAATAGGTAACTGGTAATAGGTAATAGGTCAGTAAAAGTGTTTACTTCAGGAGAAGAGAGAGGTGAAGAGTTGTCAGTGTCGTTTGGATTATTATCAGTATGAGGTCTTTTGGAGTGTCTAGCTCTTGGAGACATCTTGGTATACCTCAGGCAGATGATATTTAATGAAGAGTAGTATGAAGTAGTCAGTAGTGAGTATAAGTAGGCAGTAGTAGTAGGTAGTAGTAGTAGTCAGTAGTCAGTGGTCAGTAGTCAGTAGTCAGTAGTAGAGTAGTAGAGTAGTAAAGTAGTAGAGTAGTAGAGTAGTAGAGTAGTAGAGTAGTAGAGTAGTAGAGTAGTAGAGTAGTAGAGTAGTAGTATAATCAGTAGCAGTAGTACGAAGTAGTAGTACGAAGTAGTAGTAGTTAGTCCCAATTCTAGGCTCTAGTGCTATACATGTAGTGGTATAGTCCTGATTCTATAGTAAGACCTGTAAGTCTTGTAAGACCTGTAAGACCTGTAAGACCTGTGTGTATGTAGGAGCCTGGGAGCCTGGGAGCCTGGGAGGTGTAGCGATGAATAGCTAGCCAGAATTCAGCGAGGGGAGTTTTATTTTGTTGGTTTTGTTGGTGTATATTTTTGTTTGGTTGGGAGCGTCTGCTAAGAAATGTGGAACGTATTTTGTGGAGTGAGAAGGTGTAAAGAGGAATNGTTTGGTTGGGAGCGTCTGCTAAGAAATGTGGAACGTATTTTGTGGAGTGAGAAGGTGTAAAGAGGAATAAGAGGAATAAAGTGAGAATCAAGTGAGAGTGACAAATAACGAGAATAAATAATTAGTGAGTGCGTGAAAGAGCGTGTGAGAATGAGTGAGCGTCAAAGTGAGTGAGTGAGTGAGTGAGCGTGAAAGTGAGTGAAAATAGAAACATGGGGATAAGAGTGAGAATAAGAGTGAGAATAAGAGAGTGATAGAGTGTGTGTGTCTGTGTGAAAGAGAGAGAATAAGAGAAGGGGTGCGTAATTAGTCAATAGGAACGTGGAGCTCAACGTGCGCCCCGTGACTCACGAGAAAGAGAGGGGAGGGAGAGAAAAGAGAGAAGAGAGAACCCAGGAGAGAAAGGGGTAGAAACGGAGGTGAGTAGAGGAGAAGGGAGAGAGAAGAAGGGAGAGAGAAGGACGTGAGTAGAGGAGAAGGGAGAGAGAAGAAGGAAGGGAAGGAGTAGAGGAGAGAGGGAAGGGAAAATAAGGTGAGACAAGAGAAGAGAATACAAAGGGTGGATATAGATAGGGTGACAAGGGAGGAGGGTCAGAAGGGGGCTTCTAACTGCTGCCAATAGCATGAGTCTTCCCAAGATCAATAGCTAAACAGTCTTCAAAGATTTTAATCATTTTGATCGGCAGCTATTAATAGAAACTCCCATCTTTATTATGGATGTCCTTAGATGATTCTCTGGGATATCTTTAGACTGAAGTAATGGGAAAGTGAGTAAGAATGGAAGAGGGTGAATGAACAGAAACGAACAGGATCCAAACAAGATTACTAGAGATATCTTGGGTCTGATTAGTAGTGGATTCTGAAAAAATTCAACCCAGAGACTAGTCCATAAGAGGAATTTGTATGTGTTCAATTTGTGTCTGTCTTCATGGACAAAAGAATCAAAGTGTACAACACAATTTAGATTCTCTCAAAGTCTCCGGTACCGAACATATTGGAAGGGTGTTGCTTCATATACAGCTTTGTGAAAGCTTAGAGGAAGAAACAGTTGCCATGACAACAATGCAGTAAAAAAATTCACCTAAAAATCACCGAAAAATCACCTAAAAATCATTGAAAAATCACCGAAAAATCACCTTAAAAAAACACCGAAAAAACACCTAAAAAACACCGAAAAAACACCTTAAAAAATTTCTTCTTGGTTCAATAATTTGCTCATTTGGTGCATCGGATCAATTGTTCAGTTGCATGCTTCTCTGCTTACTTCAATAAGGCACGTGACCCTCCTTCTCACACTCCCATTTTTCTCCAGTCACCACCACATCTTCACCACCACCACCACCACCACCACACATAGAAAAATTCCCAAAACGGCAATAATCACTCTAATCTTCGGTTCTCTTATTTTTTTTGGTCCCTCTGTTTCTCTTTCTGTATCTCTCTCTCTCTCTGTCTGTATCTCTGTCCTATCTCTCTCTCTCTCTCTCTCTCTGTCTCCCACTTCCTACATATAGCCACAGACGCATTGAAAGTAGCATAAAACTTCTTCCCAGGCACGCTATGCAACTGGCTGCAAAAGTGCAACCATCCATCGTGACTCGTGGCCCCATCCCTAGCCTAGAGGCCCTTTATTCAGGTTCCTGTCATTCATGAATCCCAAAGGGTGTTTTGACCCTAGTCCCCCATCCACCGGGTCCCGGGCCGACGATATCTTGGGTCCGCCCCAGTACCCCAAAGGGTTTGAGAAGCGACAGCGTGATAAGGGTGTGGAATCCATATTAGCCAAATCTAGCAATGGTTTGGGAAACTCCCTTAATCTCAGTCCGACTAGTTTGGGTGATCTCGCCGACTTTCCCAATCCGGCTCTTATTGACTTTGGAGAAGTTCCTTCCCGGCCATCTCCGTATACCCGGCTAGACTTGGAACCGCTGCCTATTCCCAGTACCCTTCTCGTGAACAGTCCATTGCCTTCGGAGCTCTTCAAGAGCCCAGGTCCAGAATTTGACCCTCTAGCCATTTCCCATATTCCCAGTCCTCATATTTCCAGTCCTCATATTTCCAGTCCTCATATTTCCAGTCCCCATATTTCCAGTCCCCATATCTCCAGTCCCCACATTTCCAGTCCCCATAATCAGAATTTGTATAAAGGCAGCAAAGAAGCCAACTTCAAAGACTCTGATTCCCGAGACTCCAATTTTAGAGACTCCAATTTTAGAGACTCCAATTTTAGAGACTCCAATTTTAGAGACTCCAATTTTAGAGAGTCTAATTCGGATTCCAATCCTGACCATAAAGATGATACAACTAATTATAGAACCACCAATTCTGGACCCAGTTCTAGACCCAATTGTGGACCCACTTCTGGACCCAATTGTGGACCCACTTCTGGACCCAATTGTGGACCTACTTCTGGACCTACTTCTGGACTCAATATAGACCGTATAGAGTCCGTTCCTGCAGACTTGATCTCCAAAGATTCTATTGGTACAGAGACAATTTCTGGAGGGACAATTCTAGACCTTAATTTCGACTTCAATTCGGGAGATAGTCAGGACTCGGCTATAAAGGACCCTCCCAAGGTGGCCCCTCGGTCGAGCACCCTATACCGGATCGGGCCTCCGTTCCTGGGTACCACCACGGTACATCCATTTTTTTGCCTGGACACGCACGAGCAGATAGTGCCGGACATACAAGCCCGTTTTGACCGGGGTTTTGAAATGGGCAATGCGGGGAACTGGATCGGTTACAAGCGGAACTACTTTACTTTAGTGCTGGCTTTTCTGTTCCGAGGTTGGGACTTGCATCGTTTTGCGCGTGGCCGCTTCCATTTAGCTGCTGCTGCTGCTGCTCCAACAGATCCATTCACAATCAATGAAACATCTAAAACGGGATGTGAAACATCTAAAACGGGATGTGAAACATCCAAACCAGGATCTGAAACAGGATCTGAACAGGATCCTGTATATAAAGGGGTATCTGAAACACGATCTAAAACACCTCAAACATCTCTGACATCTCTGACATCTCAAACAGAAACCGTCCCGATTCGGTACTTTGCGTTGAGTATTTCTGTACTGTGCAATGATCCCGAGGTGGACATTGGTTTAGTGCAACATACGCCCAAAAGAGACAAAGGCCCCAAATTGCCCACACCCATTTACCCCACGGTCCCCGGCGGTATATTACCCGACCACCATACAGTCCGACTCTCATGCAACAAGAAAAACGGCAATAAGGTTCAGATGGTAAGTAAATGGTTTGAAATGGATGGGGCCGCGTATATGCAGGCCCATGATCTTTCTCCTCCTGATACAATTCTTTCTGCTTACCCTCGCATGCCAGCCAAAGTGGCGCGGTTCGAACGGATCCAGTTCACGGCCTCACTCCGTGTGCGCCCTGCCTCGCACTCGCTGCATTCGCCCAAGCACTTTATATTGAGCGTGCGGCTCTTGGCCTATGTTGATTCCAATCCATCTCTGTCTCTGTCTCAGTCTCAGTCTCTGAAGCTGGAGTCCCTGGGGTCTTTGAAACCGGTGGTAGTGGCCAAGGTGTGTAGTGCCCCGCTTCTTGTTCGGGGTCGCTCGCCTTCGAAGTACCCTTCGGAACGTACCTCGGGCTTCCGGCCCTCAAACCCTCTGGATAGATGATGGTCCTTTTTACTGGTATTACGGGTATTACTGGTATTACTGGTATTACTGGTATTACTGGTATTACTGTTATGAGTATGGTATTACTGATACTGGTATGGTATTACTGTTATGAGTATTGCTATTCTGATACAACTGATAATGACTTGACTATTCATTACTGGTCCTACTAGCCATTAATGATACCGCAGGTATTACTGAAACTGGAACTACTGGAACTACTGGAACTACTGATACTATTGTCAATAGTTTACTGGTTTGAGTATTACTAGCATTGAAAGTGTTGGTATAACGGACATCGAACTGATAATACTGATAATGGCTTTAATGGCTATTACTGATTCTGAGACTGATACTGAGACTGATACTAGTATTAATATCACTAATATTAGTTTTACTATTATTGGTATTACTAGTCATTACTATCATTGACTGATATTACTGATTAGGCCATCATTGATTATGGATATTCAGTTGACATTGATGTTACTGGTAATACCACCATACTTACTGGTCATGAACTGATATTACTAGTCGTTATAACTAGCATAAGACTTGCTGGAACACTGATACTGGTACTAGCCATTAGTGATACTACTGATACTATTGATACTATTGATACTATTGACACCCTTGGTAATAGTATACTGGTACTATTAGTCATTATCGATACTCGTTACTGATCTTTTTGTGTTGGTGTTATGGTCATCATGTTCATTACTGGTCATTATGATGTTAGTGTTACTGGTATTTTCACTATTCTTATACAACTGATAATGACTTGAATAATCATTACTGGTCCTACTACCCATTAATGATACCACTGGTACTTGGTACTACTGGTACTACTGGTACCACTTGACATTGCTAGTTGGACTGATATAGCTGGTGCAATTACTCATTACTGGTATTACCAATATCAAGATCATTGAACTGGTACTACTTTTACTATCTTGGTTTTACAGGTATTAGTTCTATTGGTATCACCGGTATTCTCATGACTGGTCGTTGTTACTGGTATGAGATATACTTGTATTAGATTCACTCTGATACTGGTTTTTCTGCACTGGTATTGTGGTCATTCAACTGTTATTACTGGTATTAAAAAAACTAGTTTTAGTTTTACTATTATTGGTATCACAAGCATTACTGGTATTAGTGGACCTCGAGCTGGTTTTCTTATACTTCCGAAATCGCTGATATATATCGGTCATTGAGCTGATACTGGTACTACTTACCATTACTGATATTACTGATATTACTGATATTGGTATTACTGGTCATTACTATCATTGACTGATATTACTGATTACGCAATCACTGATATGGACACTGAATTGACATTGATGTTACTGCTATCACCACCATATTTACTGGTCATTGAACTGGTATTACCTTCATTATTACTAGTATAGATTTACTGGTAGACTGATGTTGATTACACCGGTCGCTATTGATAGCCATTACTGGTACTAGTATAAGGATTACTGGTATTACTGGACATCTTGATATTAGTATTACGGGGATTGCTGGTGGTGCTTATATTACTGATGTCACTGGAAACTCCTGCTATTACTGGTCATTGAATTACCAGTTATTATTGCTAGTATAGATTTACTAGTATTCTTTTTAAAGGCTATACTGGTATTACTGGTTTACTGGTTTACTGGGTTTACTGGGTTTACTGGTTTACTGGTATTACTGGTTTACTAGATGACTTTCCCAGTATTGGTACTTGTCATTGGACTGGAATTGGTATTGATAACCACTTCAGGTATTTTATACTGGTCATTATTACTGGCGCAAATGCTACTGGCTTAGATTGGTACTATGTTTACCAGTACCATGTCTACTAGAAACTGGTGGTATTATCTGGATATGCTCTACTGGAAACTTCTGCAGATAATTAAGTGTGAACTCTGTGATATTTGGCCTGGCCCTCTTAGACGCTATTACTGATACTGGAATCACTGGTGCAGTAATAGAATAGACTGTTATTTATTTCTCGTTTGTTATTAAAACCCAATGTATATGATTTCTCTACCTATCATTCCATACCAGTCAGACTACTAGTCTTACTATACTCCATACTAGTCTATACTCCATACTAGTCTGTACTCCATACTAGTCTTACTATTAGTCTTACTGTACTCCATACCAGTCTTACTGTACTCCATACTAGTCTTACTGTACTCCATACTAGTCTTACTGTACTCCATACTAGTCTTAGTCATATACCCCATACTTTCCTGTACATACTGGACTGCTATGTTCGACCACTCCCAGAATAGCATTCACACTATATTGAAATGAGAAGTGGAGCTGACGTGGAAGGGTTGACTTGGAAGCGTAGCTGATGTAGGAACCAATTAGTATATTGAATGGAACTGCCATTGTTAGAATAGACAGCGTAGGCTTGAAATACCAAAATACCTCAATAGGTAGTGCTATACCTATGGTGGACCCAACACTATACTAATCTAATCTATAGTGTTATTTTATATATAAATCATGGTAATCTAAATACTCCCAGTCCTCCACTCCAAATCCTCTACTCCCAGTCCTCCACTCCCATTCCTCTATCCCCAGTCCTCCACTCTACTCCATACTACTACTACTACTACTACTACTACTACTACTCCTACTCTACACTCTGCTACTACTACTACTACTACTACTACATTCTATTACTACTACAGTTACTCTTAATCTACACTCTACTACTACTCTACTACTACTACTCTACTCCTATTCTACTACTACTCTATATTCTTCCAGATACTCTCTTTACTGACTCTAAGCTATATCCCCTACCCCATATTTCATACTTCAGCCTCTACTGAATAGACTCTAAATCTATAATGCTTATCCACTTACTCTAATTATAATGACACTATACGCTCTTTGTTTCTTTCTTTAACACTCGTCTATACTCCTGACTTTATACTCCTGACTCTTGTCTCCAACCTGTCACTTAGTGTATACTCATCCTCTCCAATCTGACCCCACACTATCTATACCATATACCTTACTGACTTACCCTGATGCTACTCTACCACTACTATTACTACCACTACTACTACTATGACTACTATGACTACTCTATACTATACTACTCTATACTATACTACTCTATACTATACTACTCTACTACTCTATACTATACCACTCTATACTAACTCATACTAGTACACGGCTTAACCTATACGAACTGCATGTACATTTACTAGAGTATAAAGTACTGTTTTATACTGCTGTATACTACTCTATACTACTTACTACTCTATACTACTTACTACTCTATACTACTTACTACTCTATACTATACTACTCTATACTACTTACTACTCTATACTATACTACTCTATACTACTTACTACTAACTCATGCTAGTACACGGCTTAACCTATACGAACTGCATGTACATTTACTAGAGTATAAAGTACTGTTTCATAGTACTCTATTGTAAATATCAGTTTGTATGTTTTTTGACGCTTAGAATGACCATTAGGATTAGACAGTTAGGCTCAAAATAGTGAAATAGGTAGAGCACTTCCTTTGGTGGATCTAAGAAACTGGTTTAAGATTAATTACTAATCGCCAAAAAGCTCTAAGGTCAATCTCTACATGGATAGAATACTACCCATTGTTAGATCCACCATAGGTAGTGCCCTACCTATTGAGATATTATGCAACCTCTCTGCCTGATACAATGGCTATTGACTCACCCATGGCACCTTCACCCGTGACTTGACCTCATCGAAAAAAATTCACTTTACCTCGTGACCTGGCGTTAACCACCCTACTCCACTCTGATTGTTGAACCGCTAGCTATATAAGGTACTCGGATTCCCACTTATTGGGAATCCATCGGCGAATAAACATAGTAATTAGAGTACCTGACCTAACCAGAATCTAACACCCATAGCCATAAATAGCAGAATTAGTAGTATGTTCTTATAGTAGTATAAGTTATTTGGTATTGTTCTGAACCATATATTCTATGGCACATATTTCTAAGTGTTATTTTCTTTAGTACTTTTATGTCTGATTGATACTATATTAGTTGATGGTTCCTCAGAGAGGAACTTGAGCGGTTTATATAACTAAGGAGAGAGACGTAGCTTAGAAATCTTTACCATAACAATGGTAGCCATCATACTACTTGATTTAATGATGGCTACCATTGTTCTATCTGATGAGGTGGGTATACGAGTTTCCAAAGGACATCATATTCAATACCATGCCATTGACCTCGGTGAGGGAGCCCTAGAGAGGTTTGAAGATACCGTTAGCCTCTGCAAAGAAACCCATTGGATAGATTTCCCGTTTTGAGTCAAATTATGCTGCAGGCTCCACTCCTGGTAGTATCCGTCAATTCCTTTAAGTTTCTGAACCCTTACTTTGATTTCTTGTAAGGTACGGAATGTCGTAAGGTGCGGAATATCGTAAGGTGCCGAATATCGTAAGGTGCCGAATATCGTAAAGTGCCGAATATCGTAAGGTGCCGAATATCGTAAAGTGCCAATGTGTCAGAATTTTAATCAAAATCCGTTCCCTAGTCAGCATAGTTTATGGTTAAAATTATAACGATACCTAATCATGTTAGATCCCCTAATTTTCGTTCTTGATTAATGAAAACGTCCTTGACAAATGCTTTCGCAGTAATTAGTCATTAATAAATCTAAGAATTTTCACTTCTAAAGCTCATGATTAGGTAATCAAACACGTCTATATTCATTTGTCTATTCATACTATCAGATTGTCTATTTTATATGTCTAGTGATATTATCACATTGTCCGGTTATTGTCGGATCCGCCATAGGTAGTGCCCTCTATTTAGGATATTATAAAGCCTCACTGCCGGTACTTTGTTCAAACTAGCGCTCTACCAGCCAGCCATCAGCCACCACCCAGCCACCACCCAGCTACCACCCAGCTACCACCCAGCCACCAGAGTGCACCTTCTCTTACAACTATAGAAGCACCTCAGATTCCTTGGTCGGAGGAATCATCGGCGAATCCGAAATCCGAAATCCGAAATCCGAAATCCAAAATCCGAAATCCGAAATCCAAAATCCAAAATCCAAAATCCAAAATCCAAAATCCAAAATCTCGAATTTTTAATGGTTTTTGTACCTATATGCAAACTGGAATATCGTTTATTTTTGGTTGATCAACTGGATGTTCAAAAGAGTGCTTCAGTAATGAATGCGGAAAATCAGAAATTGGTGATGGTGAGAACAGTGAGTTCTTGTCCCAATGTATCTTCCGAGAAATGAATGTGAGTTAACTGCTAAAAGATCAAAGATCAAAGACAAAGCAGGATTCTACTCACCATGAAGAAATGTGCAGTATGGACCACTCTTACGCTGACACAGATGATGGAGATGATGGAGATGATGGAGATGATGGAGTGTCTGTATCAAACCTCAGTCGAAAGCCAGATTATACTCCGGAAGAAGATTAACACTAAGATACTAAGACACTACATACTAAGATACTACATACTAAGACAATAAGATACTAAGACACTATATACTAAGTACTACATACTATTTACTACATACTAAGTAGTACATACTAAGACACTAAGACATACAGAATACAGTGTTTTTCAAAACTATTCAAACCAGCGCGGCAAAATGTTTCGAACCAAGAAGGCAAAATGGTTCAAACCACACCGTCCGTTTTTCACCCTTGATTGGTACTGCAAGACTCCTAAATCTAGTACCATATGAGGCAATCTTTCAGGTTTAATCCTCCAGATTTAAGGTTTCAGAATATTGAATTCTAATGAAAGTTGGTGTGAAACATTACGCCATATGGTTTGAAACATTCTGTCTTCTTGGTTCGAAACATTTTGGCGCGTTGATTTGAATAGTTTTGAAAAACACTGTAATAAGCATCTTGAAGAACGTTCGCAGCGTGGTTCCCCATATTTTCCTGCATGCGTTGCTGCTCACTCGTCGTCAGCGACTCCACTCCATTCTATCCATACTAGCCAATGCAGGAGACCAGCTCCCGAAGGCGGGACGCCCGAGAAATAAACACCCTGGATGCCGATATGGTGTCTAGGAAAGAAAAAGAGCTCAAGGTCATTGATAAGCACTCCATGGAATATGTGGTGCGGTCGGGAATTGCTGGAGGGCTCTCTGGATGCGCTGCTAAGACGCTCATAGCTCCGATGGATCGCATTAAAATCCTCTTCCAGACTTCCAATCCGGATTTTTTACGCTATCGTGGTTCTTTTTTCGGCCTCTTCAAAGCAGCAAAGAAGATCTGGCGCCATGATGGGCTTTTGGGGCTTTTCCAGGGCCATTCTGTCACGCTTCTCCGCATCTTCCCATATGCTGCTATAAAATTCGTTGCATACGAACAAATCCGGAGTATTTTGATTCCAAATGATCAGCACGAAAATGCTGTCAATCGCTTTATGGCTGGCTCACTTTCTGGCCTTGCATCCGTGTTTTTGACCTACCCTTTGGACCTTATCCGGGTGCGCTTGGCATTCCAAACCCATGCTTCCATTACGCAAGGCTCCCAGGTGGATTTGGCCTCCAAAAGCGGCCTTTGGTCCACTATAAAACAGGTCTACGCTGAACACCCTCCCCATAGAGATACAGACCCACAATGGCTTCGGTTCATGCGCCAAAAAGTCCCCACTGCACTCCTCCCCCTCTCCAACTTCTACCGAGGTTTTGGGCCCACCATCTTGGGTATGATCCCCTATGCAGGCGTCTCTTTCTACGTCCATGATACTATCCAGGATGTATTCCGGTCCAAGTACCTTGCCAAGTACTCAGTGGTGCAACCTTCTACGCATAGCAGCCTCAAGGTCATCAAAGTCAAAAATGACCAGGAACACGTCAGCAGTAGGGACTCGCGAGCGCCTCTCAAGCTCTTGGCCCAACTTGCTGCAGGAGGACTTGCGGGCATGTGTTCCCAGACAGCAGCGTACCCGTTCGAGGTGATCCGGCGCCGTATGCAGGTGGGTGGAGCAGTCAACCTGGGCAAATTCATGAGTTTCCGGACCACTGCCAAGTTGATATTTGCCGAAAGTGGTATCAAGGGTTTCTTTGTGGGTTTGACCATTGGATACATGAAGGTGATTCCTATGGTAGCCTGTTCGTTCTATGTGTACGAGCGGTCCAAGCTTTTACTAGGAATATGATCGATCTAGACCTGATCTAGACCTGATCCAAATCTGATCCATATGCTATCATTATTTATGACTCAGCTTCCCTCGTGGTAATATATCTGATACATGCTACTGCTGCTTGGTTACTTGCTTGGGCACTGGGTTGTGATGGTATTGTTCGAAGTCGAGTCTGAATGAAGGAATAAGGTTTCATGAAATCAACTTGGACTACAATGGAGGTTGATTCTTGGGTGAATTGAATAGTTCGCTTAAAGGAGAGTTGTTGTTCGAGATAAGAAGTCACCAGTCCATACAAGGCGATTCCAGAATAACGGAAAAGCTCTATTGATTCGGAATTACAGACAAGTTTTCTATCGGTTGGATTTAAACTGCTGAAAACTACGGTCGGAGTCATTATACAGGAGAGTTCATATCTACACTCTCGTACACAGTTCTAAAGAAGTTGAACAGAGGAACGGAGTAACAGAGGAACAGAAAAAGGTTTACCTTGAGATTTCCAGAGTCTAAAATGATTGATGGCTTGAGAAGGACTTGAAGAATGACTTGAAGAATAACTTGAAGAATAACTTGAAGAATAACTTGAAGAAATTGATGGCTTCATTGAAGGTGTTGGTATAGGAACTAACGGATAAGGACATGTGAAAAAGTACATGAGGAGGAGAAGCACGAAGAACTAAAAGGTCAAGCTCCATGGAACTATCCCAATGCAGACCACGACAAATCATGAGCCTTGACTTACTATACCTTTTTTGAGGATTGACTTACTATGAGGATTGACATAGACCATTTTACAGATCTATGGAGCATACGTCTACTATGGCTACAGAACTATGGTATAAAACATGGCATGCCTACACTATTGAGTATACCGAATTATGGTATAAATCTACCATGGAGTATATGTCTACTACGTCAGTGCCATTGATACATCTACAATGGAGTATATGTCTATGGATATATTCACTGTGGTATAAGACATGGTATACAGAACTATGGTATAAGGGACTGTGGTATACATCTCTATGGATACCTTCATGGTTATTGCTATGACTACTATGACTACTATGGCTACTATGGCTACTATGGCTACTATGACTACTATGACTACCATGACTACCTACTATAGCTACTGTGGATGTCTACTATGGATACTGTGGATGCCTACTATGGTTATTACTAAGGATACTATGGAGTATAGATCCATGGAGTATGATAGATCCCATGAGTGATGAGAGACTATGGTATACATTCTGGTATACATTATGGTGTGCCTTCTGGTATACATTCTGGTATACATTATGGTATACATTATGGTGTGCATTCTGGTGTACATTATGGTGTACATTCTGGTGTACATTCTGGTGTACATTCTGGTATGAATTCCATGGTACATATCTATGGTATACATGTTGGTATAAATGTTTATGCCTGGAAATGGTGAGATGACAGATATGTGAAACATACCTTATTTATATAGTCTGTTGATGAGATTATGAAGATTACGGGTGGTATGAGATTATTACAGTTGGCATTATCAAGTACATATTTATTAAGCATGCGGATATATTAGCTTCTATTGGTGAATTGCATGAAGCACAGTATGTAGTAGATTGTTGATAATCTATGATACATTCTATATCAAGCATCATCTCAAGAGTAAATATTCAGATTGGTTTCGACAGACTCGAACCTTCTAGTTGTTCAAAATGAGCCTGCACTGTCACTGTAACAGCGGTGTCTATGTACATTAGAAGAACCAGAACCACTTGTTCTTCTTAGTTGGGCGAGTGCCGAATTTCGGGTTGGAAGCCGACGCCACGTTTGCAATGGTGTCCTTGGCAAGAGCAGCAGATTTGGAGAGTTTGTCGGACCCGATTTTGAAGCCCCAGCCTCTCAAGGTCTTGACTATGGTCGGTGTGAGGGCTGCAGTCAATGGTACACGCACGAAAATGAACACGGACTTGTGGATCCCGTATGCAATCACAAACTCTGTCCAGGAAAACCACCCAAACGGAGACCCGGAATCCGAATCAGCCCCAAGCGTTTCTTGCACGGACTCTTCGATCTTGTTGATTTCTTGCATGCTCCGCAACTCCTCGTCCGACTTGCCGAACCCAAACCATTGCTTCACGTTGTTCTCATACACCTCAATTTTCTCCTTGCCCAATGAGTGCACCAAAAGATAGCACACGGGAAGGTCGAGCATGCTGATGAAAAGGTAGACTCCCACTGCAGAGTAACCATACTCTTTGACGAGCGCCTTGATTCCCTTTTCCGCTTTGCCTCCACTACCGCTTCCTTTTCCTGCTTTGATTCCTGCTTTGGTAGAGTTGGGTCGCCAGAATCTGAACTTGGGCAAAGCCGACGTTCTGAGCTTAGAAATCATAGACCCCACTCCAGGCCGATCAGTGACCTTCAGGAACCCACTCAAGGGCCTTCTGATCATGGCCTGGGGGCGCAAGAGATGCACGGGTGCAATCCGGAACCTGGCGAACATTGTTGCTGGAAGTTCGATGAGAGGCGCAGAGGAATAGCGCTGTCACGTGCGCGCGGTGTCCTGCAGATAGTAAAACAATAGGCTCAACAACCACGAGTCCACAGGCCCACATTTTCTCTTATGTTCACCGGAAGGTGGCGTAGAAACTCTCCTTTTCGAACTTCTCGCGGACTCGATCCAAGACTTCGCGTGGGTACACGTCCTCCAATTTCTCCTTCCCAAGTAACACCCGCGCCTCGTGGTTGCGCTGCTCTTCCAAAGTCATCACCACCACGTTCTGGAATGAAAGGCCCTTATTGCCGTCCCACCTCGATAACGTCAACCGCGTAGAAAATTCCGAAACAACGGACTTGCCCCGGTAAACCTCCTCCACGATGTAGGGAATATCCTTGATGGTAAAAGGCATGGACTGGTCTAAGTTGCCGAGCCGAGACTCTTGTCCCGCCAAACTCCGGAAAATACCGTTAAAGAGCTTGACGCGGTTCTTTCCCTCCACATATTCAGTAGGGTACCCAGCAATCGTGGTCAAGATGTGCGTGGTCAATGCAAGCCCAAAAATACCTGGCATGGTACCCAAAACAGGCAAGATCCGAACACGGAAGTTCTGTATCGACGAGAGCTGGTCTACGTCTCCCTTGGCAATCTCCTTTGCGTCCAAAGGAAGAAGCTGGGCCTTGTTTGGATCCGGCTTTTCAGCACTGAAAACAACGGGAATTTTATCGATGATTCCACGCTTACTCAAGCGAATTCTCACGGACCGGGCCAAAGGATCCTCCTCTGTTTTAGAGAGGTCAGCAATGTTGATCCTGGTGGGGTCCGACTTCAAGGCTGCTCCACCCGAAGAAACCACCCGGATCTTGCGATTATGACAAAATTGCAACAAGTCCACTTTGGTATCGATATTGTCGATACAGTCCACGACTAAGTCGGGCGTGAAGTCACCCAAAAGTAACTCTTCTCCACGTGACTTCACCCACAACTCGTTGCGGCACTCGATGTTGGCCCAAGGTGCAATCTTCAAAAGATGACGCTTCAAGCACGTGACCTTCGGCGTGCCCACGTCTTCGAGCGTTGCAACTGCATGTCTGTTGAGAGAGCTCAAAGAGACTTGGTCAAAGTCAATGATGCGGATATTCTCCACTCCAGACCGTATCAACATGGTCACCACCCACGACCCAACACCACCTGCACCCACCACCACGATGTTGTGGTTGCGGACTTTTTGCATACCTTCTTCGGTCAAGAACGCGTAGTTCCGAGCCAATTGTTCACGTATGAGTTCCTCGGAATGGGCTTTTTTGGGAGCCTCGAGCTCCTCTTCCACCTCTTCGCTCTTATAGAGTCGGTGGTAAGCTTCCACTAATGCAGCAGTAACAAATGCCGTCGACGCCACGATTGTGGCCAATCTAATCCCAGAGGTCATGGTGATGCGATGAGAAAAAGCGATGCGCCGAATATATACGCACATCCGTGCACCACAAGTTTGGCCCGGTGTAGTGAAATTTCGTAAGCCACACAAGATTGTCTGTTTCTCGCAGTTTCTCAGAAACCCATAAGCCTTCTTTAAACACTCCTCACTTGTCACTTCTTAATCTCCACTCAATCTCTCACTCCCTCACACTCTCTATCCCTCACACTCTCTATCCCTCACACTCTCTATCCCTCACACTCTCTATCCCTCACACTCTCTATCCCCCTTTCTATCACCTTAGTACCTCTATCTAGCTTTAAGGCAGTACATTCTCACGGGGAACAACTCCTTTGGCAAGCCTTTTTGAACGTCACTGGCAATCAACTTGAACCCGGCCATTTCGAATAATTGGCGGAACTTGGCATCGCTTCGGGTGACACTGGAGTCCGTAGGGTCGAAAACATCCTCCATAGGGGCAATGTTTTCCTTGACAATAAGTGTTCCGTTTTGCATCAATGCATCCTTGCACCTGATCCAGAACTTCACCAATTCCTCATCTGGCAATTGCCCCACACACCACTGACACCACACAAGCCAGTACTTGCCGACCTTGGAGTTGTCACATACCCAGTCCTGCATTCCAATATCGTAGATCGTGCCCAACTTGCCTTTTTGGGCCACTGGAGCCAACTCGGCCCTCATTTGTTCCACGAACGGCTTCACGGGCTCCAACAAGTCGCACACATCACTGACTTTCCATAAAAAGTCTCTGGTGATGCGGCCGATTCCTGCTCCCATATCAATGGTAAGCTTTTGTCCCGGTGGACACTCCATTCTGGTCTGGAGTTTTCTTAAAAAAGTGGCGGATCCGATGATATCTGCCTTAGGAACCGGGGTTTGTTCACCGAAACCACCAAGAACTCCGTTGACGGATGCTGGAACCGACAGCCAATAGGAGATGGCGTCATCGTAGTTGATGAGTGTGTTCAAGTCCTGGTCCACAAAGTCCTCTGCATCGGTGTTGACGTTTTTGACGGGCATTTTAGATGAAGTAGTAATGGAGAAATGATTTCTCGATGATATACCATGCGTGCAGGTGCGCATGCGGACCTGCTTTGGCAGCCAAAAATGCAGCCAGAAACACCAGATTTGATAATCTTAGACACTCGAAATGAGTAAAAAGAGGGATCTCATTTATTTCTCTTTTATAACGAAGTGATAAACCTCTGTTTAATTTTCTAAAATAGTCTGCGATATATTTGTGGTTGAAACTCCATTTATCCAACCAAAAGGTGATTAATGTCTTCCTAATAACCTTTCATATTCTATTGTCCTAAATCAAAATCAGCCCACTTCAAAGTCTAGACTCTTCCAGAAACTCAAATCATAGTGAAACGTGCATTCCAGTTTTATAAGTGTTCTGTCATTTTCCTGACCAATAGCACAAGGTAATTATTATGTTGTAAAAAAGCAGCAGGGGGTGGGGCGGGGGCAGCAGGTTTTATACCCCGTTTTCTTTTTGTGGTGCATATCCCTTTGTGTTTCAGATACAAAACGAGGGGCTTGCATTTAATGCCGCAAAGGTATATAAGGACGCCCCTTCCGCCTTGGCAGCCAGTACATTTTTAGCGGCCACATCACGTGCGCGATCATATCAGACGCGTACATCTAATAATGAATCCGTTGGACTGAATTTTTTGGACTGAACTTGTTGGACTGAACTTTTTGGACTGAACTTGTTGAACTGAACTTATTAAACTGAACTTGTTAAACTGAACCCGTTGCGCTTAACTTGCTGATAATACACTCCGATGGGCTACTACGATATTGATGATATTCTAGCGGATGGAGAGAAGATCCCCTGCAAATTCAACCTCTCTGTTCCTGGCTTAGGGTACCTCGAAGGAAACCCAGGCAAAGGCATTGCCAAGGATACAAAGCTCGATCTTCCCTGGTGGCTAGCCACGGTTTTGGCGGTTTCGGTAATTCTGCCCGATACAGACGAAAGTTTCATTGACTTGCTCGATCCAGACTTCATCTCGCCCAAGGTTCTCAATGCCATCCATGCAGATCCCAGCTCCGTGGACTTACACGCGATCATGAGTCATTTCTACAAGCAGACCGAGAAGTGGGCGGCGATGTTCAACGAAACGACGTTGATCGAGACTGTCATGATGCTCTTGAAGGAACGAGCCTTGGAGATCGATAACTACGCCAACAACTCCAACAAGCACGTGCACTCGAACTTCTTATACACTTTGGATGAGTTTGAGAAGAAACTCTATCGAACCACGGCAGAGAGCAAGAAGGAAATGAGACGCTGGAACAGTGATTGAGAAAATAATACGGGAGAACAGTAGAGGATTAGCGAAGATCAAAGAGGATTAACAACATAATGTTTTAGAAGGACTGTCAGGTATTTGCTGAATCTTTCATGATGATTGGTATGATATCAACTGTGGAGTATCTACCGGCATACAACCCTTAGTTTTTTCTAGGATCTAGGGAAAACTATTATATATAGTGGAAATTGTGATATTTATGGAATATTGGAGTCTTGGATCTAGAGCAGAATAAACTTGGATTGTATGATGCTATTGAAGCAGTCTACTCTTGTCTACGGGTCTATTTTATTGGTCTAAAATAATCCTTCGGAATCGGAACCACTGTCGTCTACCTTAACGTCGGATTTTGGCACCTTTCTTTTGCGTGAACTCTCCAGGCCGTTCTCGGCATTATCTTCGTCTTCGTCGTCCTCAATTGCCCGTCTCTTTCTCTTACCCTTTTTTGGCGATTTCTTTGGTGATGAAGGCGCCGCCTCGTTGTCGGTGTCGGACTTATCATTAAAGTCCGCACCATCCTCTTCGTCAGTGTCGTTGATGAAATCCTTCTTGGCCTTCTTCTTTCCCTTCTTGGGCTTTTTCTGCTCATTGTCTTTCTCGTCTTCGGATTCATTGACAATAAGGTTGGCGCGGGACTCCTCAGCCCATTGTTGAGCTTGTTCCTGCAACTTGGCCCTCTCCAAAGCCAAGGACTCCTGCTTGGACTTCTGCTCAGCCATGAGGGTCTCGAGCTCCTTGTTGCGCCGCTCCTCTTCTTGCTGGCGCACCCTCTTGGCCTCTTCGAGCTTGTCATTCATCTCCAGTATGTTTTCCTTGGTTTCATCCAAACAAGCATTCAATCTCTTGAGCAAGGTGGACGTACCAATGTCTGCTCTGGCCTTCATGTCTTCTTTGGGGTATGGCGGATGCTTGCAAGAGTCGGAAGCCAAGGTATTCAAATGCAGAATTGCAGTGTTTAAGTTGAGAATGGCCTCGTTGATTTCGGAAACAGTGCGGTCCTCCACGGCCTGCTTGGTGATGAACTCGGCGATCTGGAACTGGATGAAGGCAATGTTGAAGATATACGGGCTTTTGTCTCCCCTGCACTTTTCCATGGCTTCCTCGGAAACCTCCAAGGCCTTCTTCAAGAAAGGCAAGTGTTTCTCAGCAATGCCTCTTTGGTACCAGGCTCTTCCAATAAAGCCCAACAACTTGGGGTCGCTGTCATCGGCATATCTGCTTGAAGCAATCTCATAACTCTCGATGGCCTTGGAAAATTGCTTGAGCTCCGTCAACACGTGGCCCAAGTTTAAATAAACCGAAATATCGTTCAACGAATCTCGGATCTTCCTCAAGATATCCAAGCCTTGGGTGTATTCCTTGTTTTCAATGTACACAATAGCAAAGCCTTGCGCAGCAAACACGTTCTTGGGGTCGATGGACAACACCTTGGTGTACAACTCCATGGCCCGGACAAAGTACTTCTTTTTCTTCTCCTTGTCCTCCTTGGTGTCTTTGGCCATGACACAATAGACGTTGGCCAATGAGATCAACGCATAACAATCATGGGAGTCGTACTCCACCAAGGTCTGCTTTTGGTGGGTGGCATCAGCGTCGGGCTTCAAGCCAAACTTGCGCCCGAAGTTCTTGATGAACCAGCCGTAAAACGACCGGATTTCAAGATTGGAAGCGTTGGTCTCCAATAAGGCCTTGACCTCATGCTCCAACTCTTGATTCGTGGATGTTTTCGTCACCACGGCATCCAAGAATAAAAGCCTCATTTTGGCCGAGAAGTAGTTGGGACACTCCACCAAAAGCTGCTTGTACAATTCGATCGACTCCTCTGTGTTAAACACCTCCTTGGCCCGGGCCAAATTGTAGGTGATGGAGACCTTAAGGTCGTTCTTCAACTCGGGGTCCTGCACCTGGTCCAACTTTCCAAAACCTAGTTCGAGGTACTTGATGGCTTCTTCATTGTTGTACCTTATGAAGTTGAAGACAGCCACGTTGTTGTATACTTCCAAAGGAGCCTCCTGACCGATCTGTTGCCTAGACTCAATGGCTTTTTGTAAGTAGTTCAACGATTGGGACAAGTCACGTGGCTCGTATAATTTCGACAATGTCAAGAATGCATTCAACGCAATGGGCTCTTTATTCAAGTAAGCCTCGGCTTCCGTCTTGTTGGCCACTGCTGACCCTCTGTTGTTGGACAAGCGGATGTACCGCTCCAAGATCTGGATTGCCTGTTCCTGCTTCGTTTTGGACGTACTCTGCAGGTACAAGAGACCTAGCGAGTAGTTGACCTCCAAGCACTTTGGGTTTGTTTTAAGAATGGACTCGAAAGTCATGGTGGCCTCCTCAATGGAGTTTCTTCCAAGCTGAGACTGCGCCAAGCCCAACTTAGCCAATAAGTTGTGTTCGTTCAAGCGGATGGCTTCATGGAAGTATTTCTGCGATTGGGTGAAATCTTCCTTGGCAAACGAGACCCTTCCTAACCAGAAGGAGCAGGAAGACAGGATCTTGGACGAAAAAGCCGAGTACTTTTCTGTAGCACTCACACTGGCGTGCACCTTGGCCACGATCTTCTCAATGAGCTCGTAATTACCCTTGGAGTAGTAGAATGAGCAGAGGGCTAACAAAAGCACCGGGTTGTGGGGGTTCTTGGACTGTAGCTGGGTCAACTCGTCCAACGACTTGGTGTAGCCCTCCAAGAACAACTCATCGGATAACGAGTTGGAGAAGACATCATCAAACGAAGCCAAGTTCAAAAGCATGCGGGGCTTGTGATTGGCTGGATCCAACTCGGCTGCTCTTTTCCATGCGGCCAAAGCCATGGGACGGTCTTTCAAAAACCAGAAGCAAAGGCCCACGCCGATCCTGGGGTCCGGCTTGAGTGCAGGATTCAACACCAACACCTGTTGGTAGAGCTTCAAGGCATTAGCATAGTTGGCGGTCTTGCTCAACGTGATCTGGGCCTTCCCCAAAATGGCATATGTGTTGTTCTGGTTCTCCTTCAAGAGCCGGTCGTAGATCTGGAGCGCCAAGTCAGCGTGATCCGTGGTCATATGCACCTGGGCTGTTCCAAGCTGGGCACCAATAGAGTCGCCGCCTTTTCCGAAAGACTCTCCGGCCAAAACCGCACTTTTATCGCCGCCAAGCCGCAAAGTCGTCCATCCAACCACCACATGCAAAGCCTGCAAATCGGCTTCGGAGAAGTAGTCCATATCAAGCCCAGTCTTAGCAATCACCAAGCCATTCTGGGGCAGCCCCGCCTGTGCATACGCTTGGGCAATCAAAATCCAGTATTTGACCTGGCACTTCTCTCCTGAGAGAAACAGCGTAAGTTCCTGGGGGTCGTCGGGCAACTCGTCAATGGTGACAATGTCACCGCTGGAGATGGCAATATCCACAGCAAGGGGCGCATCAGCCGAACTGCCAACGTAGTATGAGATGTCAGATGCTTCCTCCATTTCAGCGGGTCAGAATGGGAGTGAATACAGTCTGTTTTGATGGTGTTGGATTATGAGGTAGTTTTTTTCGACCCGCACATCCGTACACCGCAACCACCATTTGCATCTGAAAATAACCTTAATTTCTGGAATAATCTGAATCATCTGTTTATGACATAAACGGTTGCTTGGAAAACAAGTTCTCGTCTATAACATCAATTTCAGTCCCAAACTCTAGGTCTCCTGCATATTCACCGAAAGCATCAAAAGGTTCGGCTGTACTAGATGAGTAGTCCTTGAAGAGCATATCGACGTCACCAAAACATGCGGCGATTTTGGAGTTATCTACCTCTCGATCCTGAAGCACCACATAGTTGTATAGGATTGTGTCAAAATCTGATAATGTCTGGTTTTGCACGTACCATCCAATGTATTGTGCCCACACGTTGTTCTGCCTTTGGATGTAGAAATGGCCATAGAGACAGAACAAACTGTAGAGGAGCAACATCCGCAAGGCAAACGGGTTTTTGGCCCGGGTCAACTCCAGAAACTCTTCATTAAGGAATGGTAAGAGTTTGTAAAGTGGAATTGGAAAGTTTGTCACAATGGACGTATGAAAACAAGTTTCAAACACTGCAATACTTTTGCGGAAGGTTTCGATTTCCATACTGGTTTGGGAGTCGAGCTCATAAATCGAAGAACCAGGTGTTGCCTGAGTATGAGGTCCGGTGGAAGCCTGATTGGACGAATTGGGTGATGGAGTTGATTGTGCTGGAGTTGACGAATTGCCAGAATTGAATGTTTCTGGGTCAAATCCCACAAATTCAGAAACAGGTACTGAAAAATCCAGACCATCAAGAAGTTCATCACCTACTGGGTCCTGTTGATCAAGCAAGTAGTGGCGATCAAGCTCATCATTTAAAGCCTTAATCACGTGGTACTTCACTCCCTCGGGATCCGCAAACGTAAACTCCGTTAGCCTATGTAGCAAGGCCTCATAAACACCTGGAGGAGCATGACGCATCATATTGTGAATGCTCCGAGAATAAGAAAGTAGATCGGAAGGTGGGTCGTGCTCGAAATCCACTAGTGGCATAATACAATGCGGATGGAGGCCGATGTATGTGAAGGTCAATGTTGTAGATAAGTAGATGGTAGCCACATCTGCATATTCAATGCCTCTAGCAACAGCTTCCCGGATATGGGCAGCGGACAGTTTGACCACATTGTCGAAAAAGACATTAGTACGGTCCAAAATGCTGCTGTCAGATTCGGAATCAATCGAGAGCCGTTCAAGAACATGTGAGAGATCGTTGATGTTGTATTCCAAGGGTGTATGGAAAGATGACCCGCTCTGGCCCTCGTCGTCCGCTAGAATTGCTCGGAGGTTGGTGATTGGCCAAAGATTGAGACTTGCAAATGCAAAGACTGCCTGGCGCATGACGGGAGAAACTCCAAAGTATGATGGGAGGTGCCTGCGCCATATGTGATCTGCCCTAGGATTATTGTTGAAGGTGAATATCTGTACACAATGGTCGTTGAAAAATCGAAGGAGTCTATATTCAAACCGTGTAACGTTCAATTGAACCTGCGTAGAGTTGAACAGATGGACCCTTAGACTGCTGCTTGGAATACATTTCAAGTCTTTGACAGTGACCACATCTTTGCCACTGTTGCTTAGTGCCTCTTCGGGGTAAATGCACTCACGTCCTCGGTGTAAACAGTACTCACAAGCTGGTTTTCCTTCATTGCACTGTGGTTAGTCTCAGATAATTGTTGAACCAGACAGATCATACACATGCCTTATCAGGTAATCCCTGAGGTCCAGGGACAATAGATCGCTATCAATTGGGATTCAGAAGTCAGGGAACTCGAGAACTGGACACTCGTGTTCAGACACTGACATGTCCAGATTTGCAATGCCAGACCTCTTTTGCCAGATCCCCTAGTCAAATCTGTTATGTCATTCAGTCACTCTCATGCCACTTATATCATTGTAACTCTTCTTGCGATGCTCTCTGCTGGAGGAAAAAAGTCTTGACATACCTTGATCTTGAGTCGCTTGCAACTAACACATCCTTTTCTCGATAGCCTGCGCCTTCTCGGAGCATTGGGCATTCTGTGTGGATCAAGAGGATAGAAGCTGATAACACTATTGGGTGGGTGCACGGGTCCAGCCGCGTGAGAGTGAGGATCAAGCCCTATAATCCAGTAACCGACTATTGACAGCCAGAAATCCACTATTAAGATAGCCAGCCAAAAATCAAAAATAACCCACTATTAAGTATCAATCAATAAATCACTATATATTCAAGTAAATAGTATGGCTAATTTATTTTGGCTGTTTAGTAAAAATGGCTGTAATTTAGTATATATCACGTTGTTTCACCTTAGTAACACAGTTGAATGTGTTCTTTATAATGGACAGGAGACTATTGTTCAGGCTCCAAAAGCACAACGTCACGGATTTTTATTTTAGTTCCGCTAATTTAGCTTTGTAAGAAGAAGTAGAGAAGAAAAAGGTTGCTGTTTATGTATGCGGGAATTTGCTCATTATATACCGCTGTCTTTGTGGCTGCAAATAATATATGCTCACAAAAAGAGGGGGTGGCAAAAGGTATAAATAGAGGCCCTCCCCCCTCTCACAGAGACTACATATTTTTAATAGAAACAGAAACATTCATGATTCTTGGTCGATATCTTTTCCTACTTTGAGAATCTGACAAACTCTATTTTTATATGCCTGTCATGGGTTACCAGGAAAGGAATACACTAGTGAAACCCTAATGATATTCTGTCAAATACGGTAGCCAAATGCCTTGAAGATACGGAAAATAATTTAAGGACTTTTGGTTTCATCCCAAATTTGGGGACGGTTTTGGGAATTCTTGTTCGGTGACCTGCATATAGTCACATTGAGCCAATCACACTTGACCAATCAGATTTTTCCATTCTGGAAGCTTTTAAGCTTGATTTCTTTGAAAAGGGGGCTAGGATCAGGTTACATTCAATAAAAAACCAAAGCCAAAAGGTTCAGCAGTGCTGTTTGGTCCGACACCTGCAGAACATTGCTGTACTCCGGGCTCGCTACTTAAGTGCAGTGATGAAAATTTGTGACCACCACACGTACCAAAAAAAATTTGAAGCGAACGTCTCATCTCTGCATCGTCGTCTACATCGCACAAGTCATCGCTTCTGCCATAGATATACATTTGCAAGGCCTTATCAAAGCATAATAGATCCCTGCTTTGCCGAAAGAAAAAAAAAAATATAGACCAAAATGGAAGACGCAGCCGCCAGGAGCATTGAAATGTGGAAGATCAAGAAGTTGATCAAATCCCTTGAAATGGCAAGGGGTAATGGTACTTCTATGATTTCGTTGATTATTCCACCCAAAGGACAAGTTTCTCTTACGCAGAAAATGTTGACTGAAGAATACGGAACTGCGTCCAATATTAAGTCCAGAGTCAACAGATTGTCAGTTTTGTCTGCCATCACATCCACACAGCAGAAATTGAAGTTATATTCGCACGTGCCAAAGAACGGGTTGGTGATTTACTGTGGAGATGTTTTAACGGATGAAGGAAAAGAAAAGAAGTTGAACATCGATTTCGAGCCCTTCAAACCCATCAACACATCGCTTTACTTGTGTGACAACAAGTTCCATGTGGAAGCGTTGTCGGAGTTGTTACAAGACGATGACCGTTTCGGATTCATTGTTATGGATGGTAACGGAGCGTTGTTCGGAGCCGTTTCCGGTAACAACAGAGAAGTGTTGCACAAGTTCTCCGTGGATTTGCCCAAGAAGCACGGAAGAGGAGGACAGTCGGCATTGCGTTTCTCGCGTCTAAGAGATGAAAAGAGACACAATTACGTCAGAAAAGTGGCCGAGGTGGCAGTTCAGAACTTTATTGAAAACGATAAGGTCAACTGTAAAGGATTGATTTTAGCCGGATCTGCCGACTTCAAGAACGAGCTTTCCAAGTCGGACTTGTTCGATGGTAGATTGCAGGCCCGTGTGTTGAAAATTGTGGATGTGTCATATGGAGGAGAGAATGGATTCAACCAGGCCGTCGACCTTGCCAGTGAGACGTTGGCAAACGTCAAGTTTGTGCAAGAGAAGAAGTTGTTGAACCAATACTTTGACGAGATTTCGCAGGATACCGGAAAGTTTTGCTACTCGATCGACGATACGTTGAAGGCGTTGGACTTGGGAGCGTGCGAGGTGGTGATTGTGTATGAGAACTTGAACATTGTCAGATACACGTTGAAGGACTCGGAAGACAACGAGGTGGTGGTCAACGTCAACCCCGACTTGCCAGACAAGTCGTACATGTTGGACAAGGCCACGGGCACGGAGATGGAAGTCGTCAAGGAGGAGATGTTCTTGGAGTGGTTGGCCGAGAACTACAAGTCGTTTGGAGCCACATTGGAGTTTGTCACGGACAAGTCGTCGGAGGGAGCACAATTTGTTCAAGGATTCGGAGGAATCGGAGCTCTATTGAGGTACAAGGTGAACTTCGACGCGTTGGTGGACGAGTCGGACGAGGACGAGTATTATGACGAGAGTGACGACGACTTTATCTAAGAGGCCAAACAGATAGATTTCATGCCGAATGGCTTTGTTTGGCTATGCAGTGCAGGAATTCCCATGGTCAGAGTAATCACCATCAATATATAGGTATATATGATGGAGCGGCCAAGGGTCATTCAATGTATCAATAGATGGACCCATGTAGATCCAAGCACAATTACCATGCTTTTTATACTGAAGAGTTTATCTGAGTATGAGAGTGGACTTTTGGGGAATGGCTAGCACAGCAATACAACCATACCAGACATTTCTGAATAATGATCTCTACTTCAGTCACTCCAGTCACTTCAGTCACTCTAGTCACTTCAGTCACTTCAGTCACTCTAGTCACTCTAATCACTTCAGTCACTTCAGTCACTCTAGTCACTCCAGTCTACTCTATACACTACACTACACTATACTCATTCTGGGACTTCATAGTCAAAAGTCTCATAACGTTATACTACTCCAATCTACCGGAGTACCTCTACTACCATCAGTCAAAGAAATATAATTCTAATAGTGTGAATGTCTAAACCCCTCATGATTTACTATCACTCCAGTACCTCCAGGTCTAATAGTATAATCCATGTGGCTAATAATACAATAGTGTAATGTCCATCATTCTAGTAATGTACCAGTCTACTATTAGAACACTACCATGGCATCTACAACTGACCAAAGTTTGGTAGTGTTTTTCAATTCATTATTACGTTCAATCTGTTTAGGTTGCATCCAACTTGTTCTACAAAGCCGCTTTTCGGCTGCGACTCTTGGTGCATCTCAATGATACACTGGAAGCCTCAAGACTTCTGATGTTAGTCCAGTTATGGCCACTGTACATTATATCACTGTACATTATATCACTGTACATTATATCACTGTACACTACACACTATAGTACCACTGTATACTATACCACTGTACACTATACCACTGTATACTTTACCACTGTACACTATGTACCACATACTACACTACACTATGTACCACTTACTACACTCCTATAGCACTAATGTATACTACACTATAATTCATCACACTATACACTACACTACTATAACTGTGAGAGTCAACCTAGGTAGTTTGAGTCTAACTATCTAATCCTAATGGCCATACAAAACATACAAACATGATATTTCACCTTAGAGTAGTGGCAAACAGCACTCTACATTCTAGCAAAATTTACAGGCAGTTCGTATAAGTTACGCCGTGTACTAGTATGAGTTAGTAGCAAGTAGTATAGTATAGAGTAGTATAGTATAGAGTAGTCATAGTAGTAGTAGTGGTAGTAATAGTAGTGGTAGTAATAGTAGTAATAGTAATAGTAGTGGTAGTAATAGTAGTGGTAGTAATAGTAGTCATAGTAGTAGTAGTGGTAGTAGTAGTAGTGGTAGTAATAGTAGTGGTAGAGTAGCATCAGGGTAAGTCAGTAGGGTATATGGTATAGATAGTGTAGGGTCAGATTGGAGAGGATGAGTATACACTAAGTGACAGGATGGAGACAAGAGTCAGGAGTATAAAGTCAGGAGTATAAAGTCAGGAGTATAGACGAGTGTTAAAGAAAGAAACAAAGAGCGTATAGTGTCAGTATAATTAGAGTAAGTGGATAAGCATTATAGATTTAGAGTCTATTCAGTAGAGGCTGGAGTATGGAATATAGGGTAGGGGATATAGCTTAGAGTCAGTAAAGGGAGTATCTGGAAGAATATAGAGTAGGAGTAGAGTAGAAGTAGTAGTAGAGTAGAAGTAGTAGTAGTAGTAGTAGTAGTACATAGTAGTAGTAGTAGTACATAGTAGTAGTAGTACATAGTAGTAGTAGTACATAGTAGTAGTAGTACATAGTAGTAGTAAGTAGTAATAGTAGTAGTAGTAGTAGTAGTAGTAGTAGTAGTAGTAGTAGTAGTAGTAGTAGTAGTAGTAGTAGTAGTAGTAGTAAGTAAGTAGTAGTACTAGTAAGTAAGTAGTAGTAGTACTAGTAGTACTAGTAGTACTAGTAAGTAAGTAGTAGTACTAGTACTAGTGCTAGTAGTGTAGTAGTAGTAGTAGTAGTAGTACGTTAGATTCTTGTTAGCACGTAAATTACCTAATCAAAACTATATTCATTGATGATTCCTCAGTAAGAGGATTCGGCCACCAAGAAATCTTCTGTAGGAGAGTAGCCGAAGGGGTCGGTTTCCGATTAACTGGACACGTGAGCTCAATCCCTATATTTGTTTTGTTCCACCCATCTTGGATCCAACATAGTAAGTAGTAAGTAGTATAGAGTAGAGTAGAGTAGAGCAGAGTAGAGCAGAGTAGAGTAGAGTAGAGTAGAGTAGAGGACTACTATGATTTAAAGTGTACTATAGAGTAATAATGTTAGATCTACCTTCGGTAGTGTTCTACCTATTGAGGTACTTCGAGCCTACGCTGTCTAATCCCAACTATGGCCATCCTATGACGCCGCTCCTTTACCATCATTTTACGAGGTACCAGTGAAATATGATAAAGCCGTGCCAGGATAATATGATGAGCTAGAACAATGGTGACTAGATAACGCCGTTGTCAACTACTTAAGTAGTCCGATTCCTCCCTCTCGAGAATCATTGGCGAATGAACTTAGTAAGCAGAGTACCTGGCGTAACAACACGAATCTCACACGTACATCTACTACTTTATACTCTATATTCTATACTCTATATTGTATATTATATACTCTATACTCTATACTCTATACTCTATACTCTATACTCTATATTGTATATTATATACTCTATACTCTATACCCTATACCCTATACCCTATACTACTAATGTAGAGCATACTACTATGCTACTCTACTCTACACTATACCAGACTACAATTATAAACAGATTGGTGTGACTAGCCTGGAGAGTAATAAACTGACTAAACCAAACTTCTAGTCATATATAAAACTCATTTCAGGTCATCATGTAAAGTCAGCCTCATGGCAAGAGGTACTTCTACTTCAAGAAACTGATGTGTTGACATCAATATTTTCGACGAAGCCAGTATACCAAACTCTAGGTCTTAGTCCTAGATATTAACCCAGACTGAACAGAGACCAGACTTAACAGAGACCAGAGGTAGAGGAGTCTGATTTAGGAGTCTGATTTATCCAAATAAAAATAATCATAACTTAACTAAAAGATAATAATGAAAATAAATCCATCATAAATATGTTTGATAAAACTTCGCTTGATATATGTATAATCATATATTTATCTTTTCTTTTGGCGAGCCGTATGATGGGAAACTAACACGTATGATTCTGAATAATTTTTAGTTTCATTTAAAATATTTCCACCTAAAAATGGATCAAAATTAGCTAGATTAGAAATTAATAAATTAGATATAAAATTATAAAACCCACATTTTAAGCGCCAAAATCTTGAACCTCAACATTTTTGATCCCCGAAATCTTGATTTCATACATAACCCATTTTCTAGAATATAATAAAACCATTTTCTAAAAAAATCAGATTCCTTTTTTTAAGCACAATGGGCAATCTTATAAGACCAGGTAAACTTATATATTCAAAAAAAAAAAAATAAAAATAAAAAAAAAAATGTGGATCTGATGGTTTCACATGGTGTTCATTTGCAGTGACTTTATCGCGTTGCAAAAAAACAGGGGGGGAGATCGAGCGCCTTTTATATTCCAGTGGCTGCAAGTCTCGCGACGCAACACAAGAAGATGAAACACCATCTGCACGTTGGATATGAAACATTTCCCGTTTGGGAAGGCTGCAATTCTTTTTGTGGTTCATAAAAAAAATATAAATACGCACCCTCCCCCTCTCTTTTTTGCTAACAATAAATTAACAACTACTTCAGACCACTGATGAAACTAAACAAAAAACAATTTTTATTTTGTTTTATAACAAATATTTTTCTTGTTAATATATATTTTAAATATTGATGTGCGATATTCGTGTGGCTCGCTTGCGGATGAATATATCGGTTTCGAAGGGGCAAATTGGATGAGAAAATATTTGAATTTATGAAAAAAAAATTTTAATAATGACGGAACCCGTTCTCTATCTTCATGACCACACCGGCCCATTTCCTACAACTCTCGAAGGTGATCACCCGCACGATGCTGGGCTTGGAATTCAAGCGTTGTTAGGCCAACGACTGCTCGTCAAATTCGAAGAAAATCAACAAATGATAGATTTATTAGTTATGAGCCTGGTTGGTCCTTGAGGTTTTGTTCAGCAATTCCCTTTCTCCATCTAGTGTATGCAAAAGCAACAAAGATCCAGGACACAAATCCCGAGATGGTGGTATGATTGGAGAACCAAGCAAAAACTTGAGTGGAGGAAGACGAGACGTTAAGGTATGACAAATATTCCCCCACCAAAAAGTTCACGGCGATACAGTTATATGGAACTATGGAACACCGAATCTGTTGATGTTTGTGGTTATGAACACTGCACTCTTGGTATATCATTATTGTTGAACTTTGTTATTCTTAAGTCCATAACCCGCCAGTTACGTATCTTTGTTCATTCTTAGGTTCTTAGTTGTGCTACTAATCTGTACTAGGAAATCCGTCTTGTGGTCACTAGTGATATCGCTCAACCAAGAGCGGAATCCTCTCTATATATACTTGGGATTCCCTGGACTCCTTGTTCCTGCACTGGACTTGGTAATACCTTGTCTAAAGTCAAACCTGAATCCACCTGACGCCAAGACCCAGTTATAATACTAGTCTGCACTCATGCGTTTCTCGGAACCTTATGATGGGGCTTGTCCAATTCCGTTGTACTGCAGGTAATGTATTTCCTGCATACACGGGTCAGCACTTCTCACTTGTTCAACAATTATAGCAGTAGTATATGAAACTTATTAGACTATACTTATACATTTACATAGTCAAAACTATTTTTTTTTTTTTTTTCTTTTCTTTTTTTTGTTTCGACACGCATATTCCTATTTCATCCTTTTTTTTTTTTTCCGGGGGGCAGGGCATCATACTATCTTCACATCCTGGTAGTGACATGTTTATATGCCGGATATGATCTATATCAGTCGCCTCAGTTCCCTAATTCCCCCAATTTCTTCCTTTTTTCAATCTAAAAAAAAGTGGAACCACTAGAATATTTTCATTTCCTTTCTATTTAAGTATTTTCCCAAAAATTCGATTTTTTCCATCGGTTCAATTTTTTTACTATACTCAAAGACTTTAGTATGTATTTAGGAAATGGGTGCGAAACCGTGAACTGTCCATGCCATAGCTAAGAATACACATGAACTCCTCTTCTAACACTATTACCACTGTACTATATACTACTACTATATACTACTACTACACTACTACACTACTACACTACTACTATATACTACTATACTATTACCACTGTACTACTCTACTATTACCACTGTACTACTACACTACTACTACTATATACTACTATACTACTACATAACTCTACTACTACACTACTATTACACTACTATATACTACTACTATATACTACTATTGTTAGATCCACCATGAGTATTGCTCTACCTATTTCAGTATTTGAAGCCTCCGCTTTCTAATCCCAACAATGGCCATTCCACTGTGCCACACCTCCACCATCATTGTACGAGGTAAGAAGGGAATTTGGGGAGTTTCCCCCCTTTGCACTTAACAACACCCGTTGACTAGGCGATGCCGTTGTCAAATACTTAAATAGCTCAGATTCCTCCCTCTGAGCAATCATCAACCAAAAAATATATTAAACAGAGTACCTGAAGTAACAACAAGAATCTAACAACTACTATACAATACTATATACTACTATGTACTACTATATACTACTATGTACTACTATATACTACTATGTACTACTACTATATACTACTACTACTACACTTCTACTACTACACTACTACTACTACTACTATACACTACTACATACTAGTACGTAAATTACCTAATAGAAACTATATTCATTGATGAATCCTCAGGAAGAGGAATCGGTCACCATTAAATATTCTACAAGGTAGCCGAAGGTAGCCGAAGGGACATAGTAATAGTGATCCAGAAAAGGGAGTAGTATCATCTGTTCCCGTTTAACTGGGTACATAAGCTCAATTCCTATATGGGTTGTATTTCACCCATTTCAAATCTAACAATATACTACTACACTACTACCAATACTTAAACAGAATATTATACCACCACTACTGACTACTTAAACAGACTATTATACTACCACTACTAATACTTAAACAGAATATTATACCACCACTACTACTGTTAGATCCACCATAGACAGGGCCCTGCCTATGAAGGTATTATGAAGCCTCTCAGTCCGAGTGTTACAATGACCGTCGCAAATGCTGTGTCACGACCATTGTTGTATGAAGTACTATGATGGTCCTTTCGAATATTCTGGAACAATCCTTACCATTGTTCTGGTGGAGAGTTTTTCGGTAACACGTTTCTCTCAAAGTTATATGAGCCACTCCGGTTCCTCTCTTTGAGGAGCCATCAATGAATACAAGATTAGGTTAAGAAATGTTATAAAGAGCGTAACAACTACTACTTAAACAGACTATTATACCACCACTACTAAATAATTAAACAGACTATCATACTACCACTACTGACTACTTAAACAAACTGCCATACTACCACCACTAACTACTTAAACAGATTACTATACTACCACTACTGACTACTGACTACTTGTACGACCACTATTATTATCTCCACTGTTACTCGTACTATCACCACTAGCATTGTACCATAAACTCTACTAGACACTAGACTATGCTAGACACTAGACTATGGTAGACATTAGACTATGGTAGAAACTAGACTATGGTAGAAACTAGACTATGCTAGAAACTAGACTATGCTAGATTATACTCGACTAACATAGATCACCATAGACTTTAAGTTACTATTGCGATTAACTTCTTTTCAGTCTCTCTCACCTTTTGAGACGTTATGATGTATGTCTTCCCATATGACATATATCTCTTCTTCTAATATCACACGCTCTTTTTCATTCTCTTAAATTTCACTTCACTTTTCTACCACTACCTGCAAATTTACTATCACTACTACCACTACTACTAATACTACTACTAGTACTACCACTACTATATACTACATACTACCCTACTACTACTAGTACTACTATATACTACACTACTACTTGTTGGAACCGACATGGGTAGACTCACTACACATCGGTATTTTTAGAGCCTACGAAAGTCGACTAGTCATCTACTCGCCACCGAGGCTGACTACTTGTTTCTTTTGTTAGTCGTTTCTTTGGCACCGAATGACCGATTAGTCATCTCATCATTCTTTTTGTTACTCAAATAGCTAGGTTCCACCTTCTGAGGAACCATCAACCAAAAAACATAGTAAATAGTGTGTCTGACGTAAACCAGAATCTAACACTACTACTATGTACTAGTAGTACCTAATACTACTATGTACTAGTACTACCTACTACTACTATGTACTAGTACTACCTACTACTACTATGTACTAGTACTACCTACTACTACTATGTACTAGTACTACTAGTACTACACTACTATACTACTACACTGCTACACTACTACACTACTACACTACTACACTACTACTTATGCTACACTACTACACTACTACACTACTACACTACTACACTACTACACTACTACACTACTACACTACTACACTACTACACTACTACTATATATCATTACAAGCGACTTTTGGTCAGCTTGAATGATATCAAACTTGCTTAAACAACTACAACTCAAATACAGTGAATAATGATTCTCTACTTAAAGTACCAAACCAATCCGTAAGAAAGTGAACCACATCAAAGATAGTCCTCTTCAGTCAAATGAAGCTCGACTATGTTACAACAAAAGACAATATAGCCGATATGTTTACAAAGATTTTGGCCAGAGAAAGAATAGTTTACATATACAAACTTAGTGGTTTTGGACGTACAACTTGGGAGGAGGCACATAAGGTTCCGATGAACACTATCTATATATACAAACTATCTATATATACAAACTATCTATATAAAAACTATCTATATACACACTATATATATATACACTATCTATATATACACTATCTATATATACACTATCTATATATACACTATCTATATATACACTATCTATATATACACTATCTATATACACAGTATCTATGTATACACTATCTATATACACACTATATATATATACACTATCTATATATACACTGGGTCAATATAACATATAGAACACTAATGTCTTCACTGTTGTCTATACACTCAGTTTAATCGGTACTCTGGGCTACTGTATATTAGTCTGACTTATATCTATAATGTATACTCTTTCTCTATCTTGTTCCTAACCCGCTATTCTTATTAGTGTGTACTCAGATCTATTTTCTACTCCCCCTATCTTTACTTTATATACTGTCTTCACTCTATACTGTCTTCACTCTATACTGTCTTCATTCTATACAATGTTCATTCTATACAATGTTCATTCTATACAATGTTCATTCTATACAATGTTCATTCTATACAATGTTCATTCTATACAATGTTCATTCTATACAATGTTCATTCTATACAATGTTCATTCTATACAATGTTCATTCTATACAATGTTCATTCTATACAATGTTCATTCTATACAATGTTCATTCTATACAATGTTCATTCTATACAATGTTCATTCTATACAATGTTCATTCTATACAATGTTCATTCTATACAATGTTCATTCTATACAATGTTCATTCTATACAATGTTCATTCTATACAATGTTCATTCTATACAATGTTCATTCTATACAATGTTCATTCTATACAATGTTCATTCTATACAATGTTCATTCTATACAATGTTCATTCTATACAATGTTCATTCTATACAATGTTCATTCTATACAATGTTCATTCTATACAATGTTCATTCTATACAATGTTCATTCTATACAATGTTCATTCTATACAATGTTCATTCTATACAATGTTCATTCTATACAATGTTCATTCTATACAATGTTCATTCTATACAATGTTCATTCTATACAATGTTCATTCTATACAATCTTCACTCTATACTGTCTTCACTCTATAAACTACTACACTTACTAGACTTTCAATTACTGTCCATAAATATTCGTAACATTCTACTTCACTATTCAGACAGGTGTTGTAATTGGGTCTTGGCATCAGGAGTAGTCAGATTTGAATTCAGACAAGGTATTACCAAGTCCAGTACAGGAACAAGGAGTCCAGGGAATCCCAAGTATATATAGAGAGGAAACCGCTCTAGGTTGAGCAGCATCACTAGTGACTACAAGACGGATTTTCTAGTACACAGAAGTAGCACAACAAAGAACCTAAGAATGAACAATGACATAACCGTTCCTGATCAAGGAAGTACGAATTGCCAAGGTCAACAGTATGTACTGGATACTAAAGACTTTGAATACAGTATATTGTTAGTGGTAGAGTTAATCTAGTCTGGAACTGGGGCTTCGAACATATAATTATGTGATCTTGATGGGAATAAATGATCAATCAATGAACCAATGACATGGAGAGAAAGCTTAAGTTGGTGTAAAATCACCTTCTTCTCTTCCACATCAATATCCATTCCGGTGTATTGGCCATGATCTCGGGGCACTAGAACGTGAAGACTAGATAGTCTAACATTGCAGTCTAGTATCTAGAAGTACCTCCGTGATCAATCTATCATCTGTGAAATGGTATCTAGATCAGTCTAGTACCCAAAGTATGACTGGATGTAGTCTAAAAGAGTAGGGACTAGAACCCTGAGCTCCAGACGAAATAGAAATGACTCACCTTAATGCTTCAATTAATTCCTCTTCTTGCCCTTGGTCTGTTTGCTCACGCCCTCCTTCCCATTGACCCGTTTGCTCATACCTTTCTTCCCCTTCAACTCGTCGAGCGCAGAAACATGCGTCATACCCAAGATGGTCTTGGACGTCTTGCCCGTGGCCAACTGGTGGGCTAAGTTATCCAAGCCACTGGTCAAATACGACCGGCGGTGGTTCTTTCTCAACGGCTTGGCTAGCGATTCCCTCAATCGCGCCCGGATGGACTTCTGCTCCTCCACACTTAACGTCTTGGTCTCCTTTCTCTTTCTCTGTTTCTTGATGACATCATCTTCAAACGCCTCGACGTCCGAAAGACTGTCCAAACCCAAATCCTCTGCGGCCTGCTTGACCCAGTTATCTTCTTTTCGCGTGGCCGTGGAAGCAATGGAACTATCAGCCAATAATGAAGCCATACGCACGCGTTCACGGATCTGCGCCACGATATCGTAGTCTATGGGCAACATCTTGACTCCGGAATGGGCCAAGTTACCCGTAGATTTAGAGCCCTGTGCCACCATCTTGCGGAGCTTGCGTAGAGGCCCCGAAGCTTCTTGTGGCAGACAGAACATCACCGAAACTCCCTCCCGGCCTGCACGCGCCGTTCTTCCCGACCGGTGCACATACATATCTGCCGATCTGGGCAAGTGGTAATGGGCAATGTGGTCGATGTTAGGGATATCCAACCCACGTGCAGCCACATCCGTAGCCACAAGCACCGACAGAGGGTTCTTTGCACACGAGGCCTTAAAGCGCTCCAAAGCCCGTAATCTCTGTTTCTGGATCATGGCCGAATGGATGCCAAATGCAGGCATCCCCAAGTTCTCCAAGAGCGGAACGAGTCTCCGTACCGACTCCACACTATTGGCAAACACTAGCGTCAGGCCTGGGTAGTTCAACACAAAGTAGTAGATGTACAAGTCCCGTTCCGTGGGCCCACACTCTACCAAGGCCTCAGTGACCTGACCCGAAACAATCTCCTTGGGGTTGGCATCACATAGGAATGGCCTGGCATCCTTGAACCGCAATTTTTTGGTGAGCAATTCCAATATCTCGTCGTTTCCAATTAAGCCCGTGGAAACACCACTTTTCTGGGATTTTCCAGGCTTATTCCGGTCAAGTTTGCCGAAAAAATCCCGGGAAAACGTGGCGGAGAACACTAAGGTCTGCCATTTGCGGCCAAATGCCCGTTTATCCCTGAATTTCTCAAAAAGTTCTAAGATTTTAGCAAACTCCTCGAAATGTCCATCTTGCAACAACCGGTCTGCCTCATCCAAAACAACCATATCCGTAGAGGCCATGCGCTTACAGAGATCCTGACTGCGCTCCATCAACTCAAGAAACCGACCCGGCGTAGCAACAACCACCCCCGGTTTATACAGGAGAAGCCGCTCTTGTCTCTGGATCGAAAGACCTCCAGTGATAGACACGATTCCATTTTGGGAAAGCGGAGATGTACGCGTGATGCTTTTGAGGTGGTCCACCACCTGGTGAGCCAATTCTCGCGTGGGTGCGAAAATAATGCCGGTGACTTCTGCCCACTGTCTTTCCAGTGACAGTACCAGATCGAGATTCAGACTTTGCGTAGTTTCCAGAATTTGCAGAATTTGCGGAATTTCCTTTTTTGGAGTTTCCAGAATTTCTAGATTCTCCAGATTCTCCAGATTCTCCAAATTCTGTCCCCTCAGAGTCTCCTTCTTCGCTCTGGATTCTCTTAGCTTCTTGTAGTGACGCTCTAGAATGGGCACACCATAAGCTAATGTCTTTCCGCTTCCGGTCGTGGCCTTACCAACCACATCCTTGCCTTGCATGGCCACGGGAATGGTTTCTTTTTGAATGTTCGTGGGCTCGGAGAACCCATTGGTTTGAAGCCCTTGCATGGTATATGCACTGAGTCCCAATGGTTCCCATTTGGGGAGGTCGATTTCGCTCTCATCGAGCAGCGGGAGTGCGATATTACTGAAAGTTCCCTGTATGAGTTCTTCTTCATCAAATCCAGTAAACTCCAGATCTTCCTCCACGTTTTCCTCCACGTTTTCCTCCACGTTTTCCTCCATGTTCTCCCCCACTTCCTCCACGTTCTCCCCCACTTCCCCCACCTTCACCTCCTCACCCTCCTTACCAACCTTCTTCACCTCGTCCTTACTACCCTTCTTCACCTCGTCCTTACTACTCTTCTTCTCCTTCTTCCTCTTTTTGTCCTTTCCAAAGAGCTTGTCCAATATACCGGACTCCTTCTCGTCGTCTTTAGCAATGAACTCAGCCTTTCCATTGACCATCCTAACATCAACTCCCTCCAACTCTTCCAAACCAAAAAACCCATCGTAGTCACCGAGATTATCGGGGATCTCTACGGGTTTCCAGGCCATGGCATCTGCACTGATGATTTTGTTGACACTGGCGTTTTTCTCCGATAACGTGGGGGTCCGCACGGGAGCTTTGACGACTTTTCCTCCTTTGTCCTTGCCAGCCTTGACGATTTTTCCTCCTTTGGACGCCTGGCTGCCACCCTTAACAATTTTTCCACCCTTGCCTTTGCCGGTTCCGTTTTTTCCGGGTTTTCCCGTCTTTTTCGGCACTCCCATAGCTATAGTGTCTAGCTCATCGCACCTGATGAAGCTGATGAGCTTAGCTGCGTACACCCGTACACCCCTAAGATTGCGGGACATCTGTACCTCACGATCACGTGCCTGCTGGCAAACTTGAGCAAAATTCAGATTCATGTATCATATCAGCATGTGAATGGAGAAGCTTACAAATGTTAGAATTAATACTTGATGCATGAGAAAATGACCACATTTTTAATATAAGGAGGAAATGTCGCTAGAAGGATTTTTTTAAGGGAAGGGCAACCTACATACTGACTTATATGCAGGTCAATATAATTTAATCTATAAGAATACTTAAATCACCTCTTTGAGATCGGGCAGAAAAGTAAATCAAATCATGACATTTCCAGGTTAAGTTCATAGGAATCTATTAAATTTTATTACCGCTTCACTATTGCAGACGCAAAGCATTAAGCGCAATACACTATGTCTGTTAGATCCACCATATGTAGGGCACTACCTATAGGGACATTATGAAACCTACGATGTCTGATCCCAACATTTGCCACGGCAAACGCCGTATCAAGGCGTTCAGCCGTCTCGGCATTTCGGGCATCGGTGGTCTTCTTTCGAATATTCTAGAACATGCCGTACCATTGTTCTAGTGGAGAGTTTTCCGGTAACACGTTTCTCTCAAAGTTATATAAGCCACCTCGGTTCCTCTCTTGAGGAACCAGTAATGAATACAAGTTTAGGCAATATAAGTTATAAAGAACATAACAATGTTTGTTAGAATCCGGTTTACTTCAGGTACTCTGTTTACTATGTTCATTCGCCAATGTTTCTTCAAAGAAGAACCATCGCACCTTATATAGACTGTTAACAAGGTGAACGCGCTCAGTATCCCCAATGGCTTGCAGGGATAGCATGGTAACAAGTACCTGTTCTTCATACACCTGTTCTTTATGCACCTGTGGTTACTACAACCGCCTGGTGCCGTGAAGGTAGACCTCCCACATATAAGGGAGTCTTGACCATATCCATCTTTCAAGTAACTCAATCAAATATCATCTGTCTGGGGCAAGATGTCTCCAAAGACCAGACCCACCAATACTTCAATGGACACTGACAACTCTACATCTTCTTCTTCTCTTGAAGTAAACACCCCTAAAGTATTTACATACCTTGACGGGACTATGAGGACAGTGTACCTCAGTAACTGTCCACTGGATATCACATCATGGTTAATCTATGGTCTACTGGACACCATGGTTAATCTATGGTCCACTGGATATCACATCATGGTTAATCTATGGTCCACCTGGTGCCGCAACTATCGTTGCGGAAGATGCGTTAAATGCTATTAAAATTATATGTTTAGATAATTGATTTAATAATCTTGAACTTAAAGAAGTAAAAGAAGATAAAAATAAATAAATAAATGTCATAAGTTTCGTTTAATAATTATAATCAATTATATATCTATTTTAAATCAAAAGGGGAAACAGAAAGAAAAGTAAGTTCATTAAGAATAAAGTTTTGAATACTAATTTTCATACTTCATTTGATATTGAACTTAGTATTAGCAGCAAAATACATAGGAGCAGGAATATCTACATTAGCTTTAGGTGGATCATCAATAGCTATCGCTTTAGTATTCGTAGCCTTAATAAACGGTACTTCACGTAACCCTTCATTACGTTCAACATTATTCCCACAAGCAATTTTAGGTAATCTACATAGACTAGTCCGGAATAGAGGAATGGAGGTCGTATTGAAGGCCGAACAAGGCTCAACATCTGATCGAACAGTGCAGGCAAACATCCACATGGGTAGTACACTACCTGTTGGAACATGCGACATATGCCTGATGAGAATGAGGGAGCTGCACACGTGCGAGTACTTCCTCTTCCTGTGAAGGCCTCCAGATGAAACAATGTTGGGTATTGTTGAAGGAAGACAAAGCTAGAGCTAAACCTCGTAGGGGTCTCGTCTAGTTCTCGTCTGGTTCTTGTCTAGTTCTCTTCTAGCTCTGGGCATTGTCTTGGAAGAAGACAATGTAGGTAACAGAGATTGATGAAGGAGAGAGAGATTGATGAAGGAGAGAGAGATTGATGAAGGAGAGAGAGATTGATGAAGGAGAGAGATCGGTTTAGGAGGTCCGTGGACAACTATATATATAGAGGATCCCACTCTATTCTGAGCGGTATCAAATACAAGCAGAAAGTCACGGACTCACTACTTTACATAACAATAGAGTTACAAAGGAGATGTCAAACATAATTACCACAGTCCCTCTTTTAGTGGAGTTAATGAAGTCCAATCATATATCAGTTCCTCTGTACCAGAAGGTGCGTGCTAACGGGCAACACTACCAATGGAGGGTCTAACAATGTCCACTATATAAATTATGAATGATAGTGAATGCCGGTGGTACAAATACTAATTAGGGTTTTTGCTGATGGCAGGCCTTTGAAGAAGTATGAGTCTGTTTGGAAGATTCTTGATGTGTCGGAATTAACGTTACAGTGTTTTTCAAAACTATCCAAACCAGCGCGGCGAAACGATTCAAACCACACTAGCAAAATTAAACAAACCAATAATTCAAAAAGTTTCATACCCCTTCGCACAGTCTTTTAAACCAAATGGACAAGTTGTTCCGTCCGTTTTTCACCCTTGATTGGTATTGCATGACTTTTGTCCCAAATGTAGTACATATGAGTCAATCCTCCAGATTTAAGATTTCAGAATATTGAATTCTAATAAAAGTTGGTGTGAAACATTCTGTCTTCTTGGTTTGAAACATTTTGTCACGCTGGTTTGAATAGTTTTGTGGCGCTGGTTTGAATAGTTTTGAAAAACACTGTATACTTGGGATACTTGGATACTTGGATACTTGGATACTTGGATACTTGGGATACTTGAACTCCTCTCTTTTGGGTGGGGAATTGGTAATACCTTGTCTGAAGTCAAATATGACTTTTCCTGATGCAAATACACACTTGCAAGACTACACTGAACTTACTCGTTCCTCGGAACTTTATAAGGCTTGTTCAATTCCGCTTTACTACAACTTGCCTGCATACACGGGTCAGCACATGACATTCACACGTTGAACAGAAATCCTTAGTGAAATCCTCATGAAAGCTTCAGGTGGTTTAAAATCAATTTTAACATTAAGTGCTTGTCACTTTGTTTATTATATGAAACAGAGTACAAGTAGATTAGAGAAGCCAATAGTGAGAGATTTTAGTATGGGATAGTAAAGCTCCAATTCTACGGCTTTGAATCATGCTATGGTGGAGACCCCCAATTCTGTATTCAATATTTTTCATAATACGAACATTCACCTGTTTTTACGAACACTTCATATACTCCAAAACTTGGAATGGAATAACACTTGAACAGACCACGTGCCTTTTTGCACGTGCCTTTTGAACGTGCCAATTTGCACATGACATTCATATGACATTCACATGACATTCACGTGACTATCACATGATCTCAACCTCATCGCAACTACCCCCCTACTCCCTACACTATATGCTCCGGAAGCCCAAAACCATTACACGGGACGTTCGGCATCCCAAAAGTCTTAAGCCTCAGAAAGCTCGGCAACTCATACGCCGGTTCCATACACTCGAGAAATGGAAACGGGCCGTTCTACGGTTTTTGGCGGCGCTTAACCCTGAAATTTCCGACCAAAACTACCGCCAGGTTCTCGGGGCCGAATATAAGAATGAGGTTAGCCGCTGGAAGAAAAAAGTGGCGAAAAATCCGGTGGAAAATGTGCAAATTGACCATACGACCGGGCGTGCCGAGCTCATAAATACGCTAGCTGGCATCGACTGCGAAGAGGAGTTCCGAGGGGGTTTGCATGTGTACCAGATGGCATCGACCGTGGGCCAGGATACTACGCGAGGAGGCGATTCTCTGAAGTGGTTAGTCAAGGTGGTGACGGATTTGAAGATCAGCGGAATCAAAAACACGTTGGAAATCGGAAGCTTATCTGTGGAGAACTGCATACTGCGGGACGGTCGGTTTGGTACTGTCTGCAGGATCGACTTGAATCTGCAGCACCCTCGGATTTTGCAGCAAGACTTTATGGACCGGCCGCTCCCGCAGTCGGATGATGAACGGTTTGAGATGATATCATGTCTGTTGGTGTTGAACTTTGTACCGGATGCAGGACGCCGTTATGAGATGCTTCTTCGGATCACCCGATTTCTTCTTCCGGGCGGCCACGTGTTTTTGGTGTTGCCACTACCGTGTGTGGAGAATTCCCGATACATGGATGCGGGGCTCCTAACCGCAATCACCAAAAGTCTTGGGTTACACCAAAGGAAGACCCATTCCTCCTCCAAGCTCTACTATGCGTTGTACCGGTGGCTGGGTGAACTAGAGACGTTTGAGTACCGCAAAAAAGAGCTTCGGCTGGGAAAGACCCGGAATAACTTTTATATAGACTGCAGGGGTAGCACTGGGAAGAGTGAGAGAAGGGAAAGGAGTGAGAAGAAGGGAAATGATGAGAGGAAGGAGTGAAGTCAAGAAGTCGAACCATATACAGGATATCAACATGTCTACAGTGGTAAGAAGAGTGAAAGGTGAAAAGTATTGGATTGAAACGGTCACGTGACATGGAAAAGAATGTATTCAATCATTAGACATCATTAACTAAATAATGAGTCCATGCAATACCTTCTATCTTACTATATTAAGACCCATCTACTAATTATTATACACAGTACCTATCAGATCTACTTGCCTGACACTAACACTGGCCAATGTTAAGGGCCTTCTACCAGCCTTCTACAAGCCAGCCCTTTTCTTGACACTAAAAAATGTAGGGTTAATAGAAAAGTAATATGAACGCAAGTCACGTGATCATTTGAATTCCGAGGATCCCAATGAATATCCCCATAAAATTCTTAACCATATTACGACCCATATTACCTCAACATAAGATGAATCTTTCTAGGTAGTGTATGATCTATGTAGACAAGTAAACAAGTAGACAAGTAGACAAGTAGACAAGTAGACAAGTAGACAAGTAGACAAGTAGACAAGTAGACAAGTAGACAATTAGACAAGTAGACAAGTAGGCAAGTAGTCTCTTTTTCCCTGTAAAAGTCAACCAGGCTAACTTTAGCATTACGTAATACCACTAAGCCATACTATATCATAGTAGTCAGTAGTCAGTAGTCAGTAGTCAGTAGTCAGTAGTCAGTAGTCAGTAGTCAGTAGTCAGTAGTCAGTAGTCAGTAGTGAGTAGTCAGTACTAGTAGGTAGTAGGTAGTAGGTAGCAGTAGTATTCAGTAAGAGTAGTAGTAGTCAGTAAGAGTAGTAGTCAGTAAGAGTAGTATTAGTCAGTAGTAGTAGTAGTCAGTAAGAGTAGTAGAGTAGTAGTCAGTAAGAGTAGTAGAGTAGTAGAGTAGTATTAGTCAGTAAGAGTAGTAGAGTAGTAGTAGTAGTAGGTAGTAGTATAGTAGTAGTAGCTCAGATCCCTTCTTTTAAAGAACCATCGACGAATTAATATAGTAAACAGAGTACCTGACATAACAAGAACCTAAGCTAACAGTAAGTATAGTACTACTCTATTATTCATGGTACATTCTAAATATTGCTACTCTATACTACTACTAGTATCAAGTATAGTACCCTAGTGGTCATAATATACTGTAGTACTTATACAACCGAAGTGCTATAGAATGCACAGTGCTACAGAACACTCAGTACTATAGAATGCACAGTACTATAGAACACTCAGTACTATAGAAAGCCTAGTACTATAGAACACTCAGTACTACAGAACACTCAGTACTACAGAACACTCAGTACTATAGAATTCCTAGTACTATAAAATGCCCAGTACTTATAGTATACTGAGAGCTACTCTATTATTTGTAGTACATTGAAGTTTGGTACGATAGTTACTCCGATTAGTATTACAAGTCTACTACTAATACCCATACTAGTCTTGTAAGTCTACTACTAATACCCATACTGTAAGTCTACTACTTATACTTGTACTAGTCTTAGATGTCTACTGTCAGACCCACCATAGGTAGGAAGCTACATATGGGGAAATTATGCAACCTCTCTGCCTGATACAATGGATATTGTTACTCAGACCCCTACGCAGCCGTTTACTCAGCCTTTATTGTATGGAGTGCTAGGATGAACTGTGGCGAGTACAACAATGGTCGCCAAGGAATTGTTCCAAGGCGAGCTCTACTCTTGAAAAGTTATATAAGTAACTCAGATTCCTCACTGGAGGAATCATCAACGAATAAAGGTAACTTAGTACTCAACGTTATAACAAGAATCTAACACCTACTACTTATACTTATACTAGTCTTATAAGTCTACTACTACTCATACTAGTCTTATAAGTCTACTACTACTCATACTAGTCTTATAAGTCTACTACTACTCTTACTAGTCTTAGAAGTCTACTACTTATACCCATACTAGTCTTAGATGTATACTGTTAGATTCCGGTTACGTCAGGTACTCTAGTTACTATGTTCATTCGCCGATGATTCCTCCTAGGGAGGAATCTGAGGTACTTAAATACTGTTTAGAGGAGAGGGCGTGCGACTTAACACGAGGACAATAGCGAAAAACGCCGTCCCAACATCGTACAACGTTAGGCCGCAGTGTCTTGAAGTGGCCATTGTTAAGATTAGACAGAGTAGGCTTTAAAATACAGTGTTTTTCAAAACTATTCAAACCAGTAATCATGAGTGTTGATAGGACTTTATGTTGCTCGTTCGAATTGCTCAAGCCCCAGTGATGTATATACTGGTTTCAGGTGAAGTTGAATTCAAAGATGAGATGAACTTACAATTTATCTTACGAACCTTGATGAACCTTCTATTCTATGAAGCTACACTCTCCTAGTGTGTTTCCTAAAATCAGCAGAAATGTATTGACGTCCTATGTGACAAACACCTAGCTGTGGTCAACTATGACGTAAGCTCTGGATTAGATCAATCAGCAGGCATACTTGAGCGTCCAAGTTCAGCTATAAAAAGACAGGGACGGACCCAAATCAAATCAAATCATTTAATTTAATTTAATTTTCATTTTGTCTCGCTGGTTTGAATAGTTTTGAAAAACACTGTACCTCAATAGGTAGGGCACTACTTCTGGTGGATTTAACATATACTTCTACTTATACTAGTCTTGTAAGTCTACTCTTATACTAGTCTTGTAAGTCTACTCTTATACTTATACTAGTCTTGTAAGTCTACTACTTATACTAGTCTTGTAAGTCTACTACTTATACTAGTCTTGTAAGTCTACTCTTATACTTGTACTAGTCTTGTAAGTCTACTGCTTATACCCATACTAGTTGTTAGATCCACCATAGGAAGGGCCCTGCCTATGAAGGTATTATGAAACCTTTCAGTCCGATTGTTACAATGGTGATACGGCGTTGGGCCATCTATGCACGAAGTGCTCCGATGGCTCCTTTCGAATATTCCAGAACAATCCTTACCATTGTTCTGGTAGAGTTTTCGGTTCCACGTTTTCTCTCAAAGGTATATAAGCCACTCCGATTCCTCTCTGAGGAACCATCAACGAATATAAGAAGTTAGGCATAGATGTATTAAAGAACATAGCACTAGTTTTGTAAGTGTACTACTACTCGTACTGGTCTTATGAGTCTACTACTACTCGTAATAGTCTTAAAAGTCTTCTACTAATACTAATACTAGTCTTAGAAGTCTACTACTAATACTAGTCTATAAGTCTTCTACTACTCGTACTAGTCTTAGAAGTCTTCTACTAATACTAATACTAGTCTTAGAAGTCTACTACTAATACTAGTCTATAAGTCTTCTACTACTCGTACTAGTCTTAGAAGTCTACTATTACTGGTGCTAGTCTAATAAGTCTACTACTTATACTCATACTAGTCTTTTAAGTCTACAACTAATACTAATAGTAGTCTTATAAGTCTACTACTTATACTCATAGTAGTCTTTTAAGTCTACAACTAATACTAATACTAGTCTTAGAAGTCTTCTACTAATACAAATACTGGTCTTATAAGTCTTCTACTACTGGTACTAGTCTCTAAGTCTACTACTACTACTACTACTTATACTCATACTAGTCTTAGATGTATACTACTACTCATACTAGTCTTAGAAGTCTTCTACTAATACAAATACTAGTCTTATAAGTCTTCTACTACTGGTGCGAGTATTACAAATCTTCTACTACTTTTACTAGTCTTAGAAGTTCTCTACTAATACATACTTGTCAGATCCGCCATGGATGGACTCACTACCCATCGGTATTTTAAGAGCCTACGAAAGTCGACTAGTCATCTAATCGCCACCGAGACTGACTACTCGTTTCTTTTGTTGGTCGTTTCTTTGGCACTAAATGACCGATTAAATATCTCTTCGCATCAGCTCATCTCATCACCCCTTTTGTTACTCAAATAGCTCAGGTTCCCCCTTCTGAGGAACCATCAACCAAAGAACATAGTAACAGAGTGTCTGACGTAAACCGGAATCTAACAATACTAGTCTTGTAAGTCTATTACTACTGGTACTAGTCTTATAAGTCTACTACTACTGGTACTACTACTGGTACTAGTCTTAAAAGTCTTCTACTAATACTAATACTAGTCTTAGAAGTCTACTACTAATACTAGTCTATAAGTCTTCTACTACTCGTACTAGTCTTATAGGTCTACTGCTACTTGTACTAGTCTATAAGTCTTCTACTACTCGTAATAGTCTATAAGTCTTCTACTACTCGTACTAGTCTTATGAATCTACTGCTACTTGTACTAGTCTTATAGGTCTACTACTACTCGTACTACTCTTGTGAGTCTACTACTAGTCTTATAAGTCTACCACTGTCAGATCCACCATATGTGACCTACCTATTGAAGTATTATTAAGCCTCTCTGCCTGATACAATGTTTTCCAAAAGTATTCAAACCAGCGCGGCGAAATGGTTCAAACCAGCGCGACAAAACGATTCAAACCAATAATTCAAAAAGTTTCGTATACCCCTAATAGGTTGTTGTATATAGGATAACAAGGAAACAAGTTCAATTCCGTCCGTTTTTCACCCTTGATTGTTGGTACTGCTAGACTTCTGTCCCAAATGCAGTACATATAAGATAATGGACCAGATTTCAGATTTCAGATTTCAGATTTCAGATTTCAGATTTCAGATTTCAGATTTCAGAATTCAGATTTAAGATTTAACATTTCAGAATTCAGAATTCAGATTTAACATTTCAGATTTCAGATTTAAGAATTCAAAATATTAAATTCTAATGAACGTTGGTGTGTACAGTGTTTTTCAAAATTATTCAAACCAGCGCGACAAAACTATTCAAACCAGCGTGACAAAATGTTTCATACCAGCGTGACAAAATGTTTCGAACCAAGAAGACAGAATGGTTCAAACCAAATGGCGTAATATTTCACACCAACTTTTATTAGAATTCAATACTCTGGAATCTTAAATCTGGAGGATTACCTCATATGTACTACATTTGGGAGTCTTGCAGTATTAATCAAGGGTCAAGTTCCAAAAAAGGGTGATAAACGGACGGGAACTGAAATGGTTTCCTTGTTATCCTGTATACAACAACCTGTCCATTTGGTTTGAAAGACTGTGCAAAGGGGTACGAAACATTTTGTCGCGCTAGTTTGAATCATTTTATCGCACTGGTTTGAATAGTTTTGAAAAACACTGTAACATTACGCCATTTGGTTTGAAAGACTGTGCGAAGGGATGCGAAACTAGTTTTTCAAAACTATTCAAATCAGCGCGGCAAAATGTTTTGAACCAAGAAGACAGAATGGTTTAAACCAAATGAAGTAATGTTTCACACCAACTTTTATTAGAATTCAATATTCTGAAATAATAGATCTGGATGATTGTCTCATATATACTACATTTGGGACAGAAGTCTTGCAGGACCAATCAAGGGTGAAAACAGATGGAACTGAAGTGGAAGGGGCACGAAACTTTTTGAATTATTGGTTTGTTGAATTTTGCTAGTGTGGTTTGAATCGTTTTATCGTACGTGTTTGAATAGTTTTGAGTAACACTGTATGGTGAAAAACACTATGGTGAAAAACACTGTATGGTGAAAAAACTGTATGGTGAAAAACACTGTATGGTGAAAAACACTGTATGGTGAAAAACACTGTATGGTGAAAAACACTGTATGAAACACTGTATGGTGAAAAACGGTAACAAGGTGAAGCGCTTAGTATCTCCAATGGCTTGCAGGGATAGCATGGTAACAAGTACCTGTTCTTCATATGCACCTGTTCTTCATATACAACTGTTCTTTATGCACCTGTTCTTCATATACAACTGTTCTTTATGCACCTGTTCTTCATATGCACCTGTGGTTACTACAACCGCCTGGTGCTGTGAAGGTAGAGCTCATATATGTAAGGGAGTCTTGACCATATCCATCTTTTGAATAACTGAATCAAATATTATCTGTCTGGTACATATCATCTGTCTGGTACATATCATCTGTCTGGGGCATATAATCTGAGGGGTATACCAAGATGCCTCCAAAGACAACCCACCAATATTTCAATGGACATTGAAAACTCTACAACTTCCTCTTCTCTCAAAGTAAACACTCCTGAAGTGTTTACATATCTTGACGAGATCATGAAGACAGGTCCTTCAATCAATGTCCACAGGATGTCACTCCATGGTTAATCTATGATCCACCTTGAACCACTGGCCACCTTGAGCCGCTGGTCCACTTGGAGCCGCTGGTTCACTTGGAGCTGCTGGTTCACTTGGAGCTGCTGGTTCACTTGGAGCCGCAACTATAATTGCGGAACATGTGTTGTCTAATCTACAAAATATCAGTCTGTGGTCTATCTCGATCCCCTCTTTATATACCATGTTCCGTTGAATTCCGTCCTCCTGTCCCGAACTTGTTAATCCCTTATCTAAAGTCAAACCCAATGACTGCTGATGCCAAGACCCGCTTTATACTATCCGTCTACACATGTACATACCTCGGAACCTTTGACACTTGTCCCTTTGTCTTATTTCGCTGTCCTACAGGTATTCATACAGGTATCCCTACAGAATCCCCTACAGGTATCCCTACAGGTATCCCTACAGGTATCCCTACAGGATCCCCTACCTTCACACACGCGTCAGGACATCTCACATGTTCAACAAAAGTCACAGTTGTTCAATACGACCAATACTCAGATACTTTAGATATGCCAAATGTTAAGTGTCAACTAAAATACGCCAAACAAAATACGCCAAACAAAAATTTACAAAAAAAAAATACACAAAAAATACGCCAATACCTTAAGTCTATTGATTACAGATCAATGGGTATTGTTGTGCATGAAGTCACGGGGCATGATCAGGAAATGACCAGAAAATGATCAGAAAATGACCAGGAAATGACCGGGAAGTGACCAGAAAATGACCATAAATAACCAGAAAATGACCAGGAAATGACCATAAATGATCAGGAAATGATCAGGAAATGATCAGGAAATGACCAGGAAATGACCAGAAAATGATCAGAAATGATCAGAAAATGACCATAAAATGACCAGAAATGACCAGGAAATGACCATAAATAACCAAAAAATGACCAGGAAATGACCCCGTATCGTCAAAACTATTCAAACCAGTGTGCCAAAATGTTTCAAACCAAGAAAACAAAAAGTTTCGTACCCCTTCGCACAGTCTTTCAAACAAAATGGTGTAATGTTTCAAACCAACGTTCATTAGAATTCAATATTCAATATTCAGAAATCAGAAATCGGAAAACAGAAAACAGAAAACAGAAAACAGAAATCAGAAATCTGGTCGATTGTCTCATGGTACTACATTTGGAACAGAAGTCTTGCAGTATTAATCAATGGTGAAAAATGGACGAAACTGAAACTGAAACCGAAACTGAACTGGTTTCCTTGTTATCCTGTATACAACAACTTGTCCATTTAATTTGAAAGACTGTGTAAGGGGGAGTTCGAAACTTTTTGAATTATTGGTTTGTTTAATTTTGCTAATGTGGTTTGAATCATTTTACCATGCTGATTCGAAGATTGAAGCCCAATTGAAGATAATGGAGATTAAAGACCAGATTGAAGATAATGGAGTAAAGTCTATTCCCTACTCATTCGGTTTCATGTTATCACAACAATCATCAACTACTCCATACGATTTCCTCATCTGAACCTGAATGACCTCTAACGTCATATATCCTGGTCACTTTATTCAACCAATGTCTACTTTTGACCCACCATCATCCAATACTTTATGGATTATCAATTCATTGCATGATTTAAGAGTGTCCCATGACATGTGCTCAGGTCCAAGTGCTCAGGTCCAAGCACTATGATCCAAGTGCTTCATCCAAGTTCTATGATTCAAGTGCTCAGGTCCAAGTGCTTCATCCAAGTTCTATGATCCAAGTGCTTCATCCAAGTTCTATGATTCAAGTGTTTACTATGTGCTACACTACACCCTATTTTTCCATGATGTACACATTGAACAAGAAGAATAAAAAACTACTCTATTCCAGATCCGGAATAGAAACACCACTACCATTCATTCACACTAACCTTTGCGCTGGTTTGAATAGTTTTGAAATACACTGTATGCTATGACTGCACACCGGGCTTCTGTGTCCCCAATCGTCATTCACCAAGAGAAATCCCACAGTCCCAGGTCACTATTTCAACCACCTCTCAAGTACTAAAACCACCTCTCAAGTACTACAACCACTTCCCAAGTACTACAACTACTTCTCAAGTACAACAACCACTTCTCAAGTACTACAACTACTTCTCAAGTACTACAACTACTTCCCAAGTACTACAACCACTTCCCAAGTACTACAACCACCTCTCAAGTACGACAACTACTTGTCAAGTACTACAACCACTTCTCAAGTACTACAACTACTTCCCAAGTACTACAACTACTTCTTAAGTACGACAGCCCACAACAAGCCACAGCTCACAATCTCAAGTACTACAACCCACAACAGGACATAAAATAAAGTATATGGGAAATGTAGGAGAGAGTTAGGGAAATGTAGGGAAATGTAGGGAAATGTAGGGAAATGTAGCGAGGTGTAGCGAAGTGTAGGGAAATGTAGGGAAGTGTAGGGAAATGTAGCGAAGTGTAGGGAAATGTAGGGAAGTGTAGACTTATAGTCTGAATACATTGATAGTACATTACTGTGAGTTACAGTGAGTATACTAGGTTTAATGTATTGATGTAGTGTATTATAGTAAACTCCACTAAAATAGTTTATTAAGTGATAGTACAATGAGTCATAGTACAATGAGTCATAGTATATTGTGATAGTATATTGTGATAGTATATTGTGATAGTATATTGTGATAGTACATTAAGTGACAGTATATTGTGATAGTATATTGAGTGACAGTCTATTGTGATAGTATATTGAGTGACATTAAGTGACATTAAGTGACATTAAGTGACATTAAGTGTGTTAAAATCCATTATAGTCTATTAAGTAACATTATGTAACATTTAGTAACAGTGGATTAAGTTTTATGCCATAATTATGCTACGGTGGTATATAGCATTGTGGCGTGGTAACTACAATAACCACGCGGCTTGGAGTGAATAAGGCACGTGACTACAATAGCAGAAGTTTACCCGAAGGTATTATCCACAGGAAAAGGGTCTGGGGTATATGGAAAGTGCCGAAGCTAAGACTGCATACAGCCACGCTAACGTCGTCTAGAGGACACGACGAGCTTATTGATCCAGACCGTGCATGGCAGAAGAGAATAGCCGCCTGCATCCAGGGACGCCGCACCACTCCAGTGACTCCAGTTTCTCCGGATTGTTCCGTCCGGAATGCGTAGCGTCACGAGCCCTTTTCCGTCACACCACTGCGGAGCCTGATCCCATCCATCCGCGTTCTGCCACTCCCCCCCCACCAGTTTCGGTGGTGTGATGTGTCATTTCTGCACAAGCAACTTTGCCGCCGGAAAAAAAAACACTTCCCGCACCCTCGGATCCCCGTAAACTGCATGCATTTATCCCGACAGGCCCGATGTATTGTAAATAGCTTAAAGCTTGAGTGGGCTTTGCCCGTTGGGGGACCCCACGCTCTCAACCCCGACGTGCGCCGCACAACATGCTGAGCCCAGCTTGCGCCCGAGCCATGCACGCAGATGCGACAAATTTTTCCCCGACCGTCCGAGGTCTGCCAGACAGATGCAAGCGGGCGGAAGCCTAAAACAAGCTAAACCTCCCCAACGCAGCGGCTATCCCAAAGAGGAAATTGTGCCCAGGCGACTCCGAGGCAGAGCCGAGGCAGAGCAAGGCCTTGGTGCAGGACGCAGACCAGCTTGAGGCATGGGTCGATTTATTTTATGCGGCAAACTGACCTCCGACGGAAAAACCTCCAAAAAATCACGCATGCTCCAAAACTGCAGACAATGCGTCTCGGGCACCCCACTACTCCAGTCAATAGTGCGCCTCCTGCAGACGCCCCCATGGAGGCGCTGCCATAATGTAAACGGTCCCAGACAAAGTTTATGCTAAGCCAGAACCGAAGCAGAACCGCGGAATTCGGGAGGGTCTGTTCGGGCTATGATTGGTCCGTTTATAGGTAGCGAAATCCGGGGAAAAAGCCCGTGCACCACTCGTAATGCCCACTCATGCGTACCCCTCAGCGGCAAGGCGGAAGAATATCGGGGGACACGGAGAAACCTGGAGCACATTTTGGAGTGTTCCGGTATGCGGGCGCGGCGCGCAGTGCAGATGCAGAAAATCTGACCAACCAAGATTTTCCGAGCGCATCAGTCCGAAAAAAAAAATGACTCGCACTTTTATGCTCTTACCCATGCTGCGTCACGAACAAGGCCCTATATAAGAACCCCCCCTGCCCTCCTCCCCATTTCCCCATCTCTTTTTTTTTTCTCCATTCTACTTCACACCCTTTTTCTTCGTCATGTCTTCCGAAGACCTTCACAACAAATCAGGGGCCGAAACCCCCTTGGACAACGGCTCCATCTTAGCAAAGGAGAAGAGTAACCAGGCCTCCACACCCGACGTGGCCGTGTTGCCCGAAAAGTCCTTCAAGGACTACCTCTCCATCTCCATCTTCTGTTTCTTTGTGGCTTTCGGTGGTTTCGTCTTTGGTTTCGATACCGGAACCATTTCTGGTTTCGTCAACATGCCTGACTTCAAGCGTAGGTTTGGTCAGCTTGGTGCCGATGGTGTTTATTACCTCTCGGACGTCAGAGTCGGTTTGGTTGTTTCCATTTTCAACGTTGGATGTGCCGTGGGAGGTATTTTCCTTTGTAAGATCGCCGATGTTTACGGCAGAAGAATCGGGCTTATGTTCTCCATGATCATTTATGTGGTGGGAATCATCATCCAGATTGCTTCTCAGAATGCTTGGTACCAATACTTCATTGGTCGTCTCATTGCCGGTTTGGCCGTGGGTACCGTTTCCGTGATTTCCCCTCTTTTCATCTCCGAAGTGTCTCCAAAACAACTCAGAGGTACCTTGGTGTGCTGCTTCCAGTTGTGTATCACCTTTGGTATCTTCTTGGGTTACTGTACCACCTATGGAACCAAGAAGTACTCCGACTCTAGACAATGGAGAATCCCCTTGGGATTGTGTTTCCTCTGGGCCATTCTTTTGGTTGCTGGTATGTTGAACATGCCTGAATCCCCAAGATACTTGATTGAGAAGTCCCGTATTGACGAGGCCAAGAAATCCATTGCTGTTTCCAACAAGGTCAACGAGGAGGACCCTGCTGTGTACCACGAGATCCAGCTTATCCAGGCTGGTATTGACAGAGAGGCTTTGGCCGGTAAGGCTTCTTGGAAGGAGTTGGTCACTGGTAAGCCAAAGATCTTCAGAAGAGTCATCATGGGTATCATGCTTCAATCCTTGCAGCAATTGACCGGTGACAACTACTTCTTCTACTATGGTACCACGATCTTCCAGGCTGTGGGTTTGAAGGACTCTTTCCAAACCTCCATCATCTTGGGTATTGTCAACTTTGCCTCGACATTTGTGGGTATCTATGCCATTGAGAGATTGGGTAGAAGAGTGTGTCTTCTTACCGGATCCGCCGCCATGTTCGTGTGTTTCATCATCTACTCGGTGATCGGAACCCAGCACTTGTACATCTCCGGCTTCTCCAACGACACCTCCAACACCTATAAGCCAAGTGGAAACGCCATGATCTTCATCACGTGTCTCTACATTTTCTTCTTTGCTTCGACCTGGGCTGGTGGTGTGTACTGTATCATCTCCGAGTCTTACCCATTGAGAATCAGATCCAAGGCCATGTCGGTGGCCACCGCCGCCAACTGGATGTGGGGTTTCTTGATTTCCTTCTTCACGCCCTTCATCACGTCTGCCATCCACTTCTATTATGGATTTGTGTTTGCCGGCTGCTTGCTCTTCTCGTTCTTCTACGTGTACTTCTTCGTGGTGGAGACCAAGGGTCTTTCCTTGGAAGAAGTCGACATCTTGTACGCTTCCGGCACCTTGCCATGGAAGTCCTCCAACTGGGTTCCTCCTAGCTTTGAGGAGATGGCCCACTCTTACGCTCTCAACGATGCCAAGCCCGAGGGCGACCACGTTTAATCGCATATAGATAATTGATAGATAATTTGGACAGTCGGTAGTCAGTACTTTTTGCCATTGCAAAGAGTCCATGCAAAGAGTACTGTCGTACTGATTTGTCGTACTCATTCTTCTTTGGCCATGAACTCAAGACGCCTTCCATAATATAAGCATAGTACCTCTGAACCATACTATAGATCCACTTAATATATCACTTAATAGATGCTTAAACCACTGGATATAGATTTTTGATGTAAGTAAAGGTGAGGCCAGGACCTGTTACCTTTGGTTAAAGTCCAACTGGATGCAGTCAAGTATCTCGACTAAACCTGAACAACACTCAAATGGCCCTTCAATGCCAACTAATGATATCGCATCTGCAATTTTCTCAGGGTGTTTAGTCACCTTGACATGTCAATTGATATCATTGAAGACCTCATAGATCCAAAGATCGAAACAATGTCTCATCAATGCAAAGCCCATACGTCATACCTTCATGATCATTGATACGTCATAGCTTCATGATCATTGATACTTCATAGCTTCATGATCATTGATCATTATACTTCACATGATATTCGACATTCTGAAACGTCAGAGAGTCCTGAAACATTGTAACAGGAGCACACAAGAGCTAACCCATCACTCATCAGTCATCAGTGTGTGTCACCAGCTTCAAGTGCCTAGGGTTCGCATTACTCCTAGTGAGAGTTGATGTCGTTCCAACTGGCTGGTGGCTTTGGCTGATCAGGCCAGAATCCAAGTCCCTGTCGTAGTCCCTTTCGTAGTCCCTTTCGTAGTCCCTGTCGTAGTCCCTGTTCCCGTCCATGTCTTTAACATCGTTCTTAACATTTTCCATGTTTTCATCTAATCATCAGTTAACCCTGGGAATCCTGTTAAAGAAGCAATAGATGGAATGATGTATGGCATATAATTTTCAAAGGCGATACACGTATACCCCTAAGAATCGTCTATCATACCAGGAAATCACCTCTGTTCAAATAATTCCAGAGCCGATACCCCAAATCTTGTCTTTATAGATATGTAGATCGTTGTCTGTAGACCTCTGATGACACTAAATGTCCAAGTCATGGAGTCGTTGAGGTTCAGACCCCCTGGATAGTCGTAGTGGACCAAGGAAGATTTTGGGCACTCATCATAGAAGAAATAGATGTCATGGTTCATCTAGAATGGGAGAAAGTCCATGGTGAATAAAGAGGGAGAGTAAAGAAAGAGAGTAAAGAAAGAGAGTAAAAAGGAGAGTAAAGAAAGAGAATAAAGAAAGAGAGTAAAGAAAGAGAGTAAAGAAAGAGAGTAAAGAAAGAGAGTGAAGAAGGAGAGTGTAGAAAGAGATTGAAGAAGGGGGAGTAAAAATAAGTGAGGGTTAGGAAAGGGGGGAGCCCCTTTTATATACGATTTCTTACCCCGCCCTGTTTATTTGCAGCCACCAACCATGCAGGCGCGGCGAGCTGCGAAATATATAAGGCAGCGCGTTCCCCCCTATTCCCCCTATTCCCCCTATTGCCCCTATTCCAAGCCCTCATTATTCTGCTATATTCAGTACAAAAGGAGGCTAGCCTTTAAACGCCGGGGGGTCTACCTTGATGTGTTTTTGTTCAAAAACTGGAATATTAAAGTACTGTTAGACAGATTGGACAGACTGGATAGACCAAGGCTATGACTGGACAGCAATGCGAGTATGTCTATGGATAGAATATGGACAAACTAAGACGGTGAATAGACATACTATGGACAAATTAAAACAAGTATGGGCAGAAAATAGACAGACTGGTCAGACTAGGGCAGCTATGGAAAGACCTGGACAATTTAGACAAACTAGACAGACTAGACAGACTAGACAGACTAGACAGACTAGACAGACTAGACAGACTAGACAGACTAGACAGACTAGACAGACTAGACAGACTAGGCAGACTAGACAGACTAGACAGACTAGGCGAACTGGATACACTAAGGCTATGACTGAAAAGACTATGCATGTGGACAGGATCATGAATATGTCTATGGATGGACTATGGAATGACTATGGAATGACTAAGACTTTGACTGGACAGACTATGGACGGACCAAGACAACTATGGGCAGAAGATAGACAAACTGAACTGACTAGTGTAACTATGGGCAGACTATGGTTATAGCTGAACAGACGAAAAGTACACTAGTGACGGACTAATACAACTCTGGACATCTATAAAAAGACTATGAACAGACTATAGAAACTATGGGCAGACTATAAAAATGGACGGATTATGGACTGAATACAACTATGACTTTGACTATGGACGGACTAGGACAGAACATGGTTTATGAATGGACAGACTAGGACAGGCCTAGACAATTATGGACAATTATGAGCAGACTATGGATTTGGACGGACTCTTACGAATTTGGACAGACTGTGACTGTGACTGTGACTGTGACTGTGACTGTGACTGTGACTGTGACTGATGCTGTGACTATATCCATGAACTAACTCGTTCACCGATTTTCCTACCACCTCAATGTTGAGTTCGGAAACCCAAATCCCAAAAGTGATGGAAATGCACTCAAGGGAATCATGTTCAGGTGTAGGGAAAGGGAGGTGTTGGTCCATCTGAGAGTGTGATTACTTCTGAGTGGTGGAACATTTAAATGATGCCCAGTCAATCCAATGCCAATCCAAGCCCTATGTATAAAGACTGGTTCAATTCCCTTGATTCTTGGAGCAGAATTAATTTTGGATGGGTGTATGCTTATAGGCTCCCACTTTCTGGACATGGGGCCGGTCTGACCATAATACATACCCCAGACAAGTCATTGAACATTACCAAATTCATGGAAGCCTTCCGGGGCTCATAATACGTCTGGTAAAGTTCTGGAATACACTAGAAGTGGGACTGGGCTGGGAGTAATAGGCTGTCCTATAGACTAAACAGTCTATGAAACACCATTATATTACATTTCCCGCACTCGTCTTTCAGTCATCAGTCAACCAAGATATCAAGATATCCAGATGTAAATATATCGAGATATCAAGATGTCAATAAGATCACTCAAAGTCACCAATACCAGCGCTTTTCAGTCAAGTCATCAGTCGAGTCATGGCATAATCACTATAATCAGTCATAGTTATCAGTCTATTCATGTCATAATCGCTATAGCCAGCCATAGTCATAGCCAGCCATAGTCATAGCCAGCCATAGTCATAGCCAGCCATAGTCATAGCCAGCCATAGTCATAGCCAGCCATAGTCATAGCCAGCCATAGTCATAGCCAGCCATAGTCATAGCCAGCCATAGTCATAGCCAGCCATAGTCATAGCCAGCCATAGTCATAGCCAGCCATAGTCATAGCCAGCCATAGTCATAGCCAGCCATAGTCATAGCCAGCCATAGTCATAGCCAGCCATAGTCATAGCCAGCCATAGTCATAGCCAGCCATAGTCATAGCCAGCCATAGTCATAGCCAGCCATAGTCATAGCCAGCCATAGTCATAGCCAGCCATAGTCATAGCCAGCCATAGTCATAGCCAGCCATAGTCATAGCCAGCCATAGTCATAGCCAGCCATAGTCATAGCCAGCCATAGTCATAGCCAGCCATAGTCATAGCCAGCCATAGTCATAGCCAGCCATAGTCATAGCCAGCCATAGTCATAGCCAGCCATAGTCATAGCCAGCCATAGTCATAGCCAGCCATAGTCATAGCCAGCCATAGTCATAGCCAGCCATAGTCATAGCCAGCCATAGTCATAGCCAGCCATAGTCATAGCCAGCCATAGTCATAGCCAGCCATAGTCATAGCCAGCCATAGTCATAGCCAGCCATAGTCATAGCCAGCCATAGTCATAGCCAGCCATAGTCATAGCCAGCCATAGTCATAGCCAGCCATAGTCATAGCCAGCCAAAGCTATAACAGATTGGTAAGTGATCAGTATATCAATAGCCATTGGGAACTCAATGATAGACCATGGCAGACAAGTGACTGCGAGGAGACAAGTGACCCATTAGACAAGTGACTGAGAAGAGACAAGTGACCCATCAGACAAGAAACTGCGAGAAGTGACTTTTAGGTAGACCAATAGAACAATAGCCTAGAACGACAGTCATAGTCACTTTCATAACACGCCCCATTGGGTCACTGCTTATATGCAAATCCCATAATGATGCCATACCCAATACACAGTGTACCCACAGTCAATCCACAGTCAGTCCATAGTTTACCCATTGTTGTTCCATATTTGATACATGGTTAATTTAATCCATTGTGCCATTCCATGGAGTGTATGAATTCCATTTGACTCAATGATTCTTGACCGCGTCCGTGTTTGCCCGAGCCTGCATATGCTTGACGCATGTGTCGCTGTTTCCGTCCGCCCGGTACCCCTCTTTGTTCCCAGATGCCTTAACTCCAAATTAAGGAAACAAAGGGATGGGAAACAAGAGTGATGGAAAACGGTCACTGGAAAGAAAGGATAGGTTCAGACCTGTGGGAATCCTTTTGAACCTGCATGTTACCGTGTCATCGGCCCCGGTAGCTGTTACACTTTAGTGATGCTTTAGCGATTTCTTTTTTGGGCCGTGAGTCGAGCGCACCTTGAGTCATGAGCCCATTTTTTCCACATCCGATCGGGTTTCTCCACAATAAATAAAGAGCGCTGCCCACTTTTTCCAGCTCGCTCTCCACCTCTTTGTCTAGCACTTTTCTCCTGTTAGTCTCCCTGCACATTTACCATGCTTAGACGTACCTCCAGACCCTTTTCCGTAGCTGCCAGATTGGCCAAGTGGAACGAAGTGCCTTTGGCTCCTCCCGACAAGATCCTCGGCATCAGCGAGGCCTTCCAGAAAGACTCCAACTCCAAAAAAATCAACTTGGGCGTGGGTGCTTACCGTGACAACTCGGGTAAGCCAATTGTGTTCCCATCTGTCAAGAAGGCCGAGACCACCTTGTTGGAGAAGGAGTCCGACAAGGAGTACACCGGCATCATTGGTTCCAAGAACTACCAGAATGCTGTCAAGAACTTCGTCTTCAACAACTCCGACAAGGACGCCAACGGTGCCAAGTTGATTGCCGAGAACAGAATCGTCACTGCCCAGACCATTTCCGGAACCGGTTCCTTGCGTGTGATTGCCGACTTCTTGAAGCGTTTCTATTCCGCCGACAACATCATCGTGCCAAAACCAACCTGGGCCAACCACGTGGCGGTGTTCACCGATGCTGGCATCAAGGCTGACTTCTATGCCTATTACGACAAGGACAACAACGCCTTGGACTTTGAAAACTTGAAGAAATCCATTTCCTCCGCCGCAGATGAGTCCATTGTGCTTCTCCACGCATGCTGCCACAACCCAACCGGTATGGACTTGACCCCTGAGCAATGGGATGAGGTTTTGTCCATTGTTGAGCAAAAGAAGCTCTTCCCATTGGTCGACATGGCCTACCAAGGTTTCGCTTCTGGTGACCCATTCAAGGACATTGGCTTGATCCGCAGATTGAACGAGTTGGTGGTCAATGGTAATATCCCAACCTATGCCTTGTGCCAATCATTTGCCAAGAACATGGGCTTGTACGGAGAGAGAACCGGCTCCGTCTCTATTGTTACTGAGTCTGCCAGCCAATCGCAGGCCATTGAGTCGCAATTGAAGAAGCTCATCAGACCAATGTACTCCAACCCACCTATCCACGGCTCCAGAATCGTTGAGACCATTTTCTCCGACCAGAACTTGTTGAACGAGTGGCTCCAGGACTTGGACTCCGTTGTGGGCCGTTTGAACGTGGTCAGAGACAAGTTGTACCAGAAGTTGGACAAGTCCAACTACAACTGGGACCACTTGTTGAAGCAACGTGGTATGTTCATCTATACCGGATTGTCTGCTGAGCAGGTGATTGAGTTGAGGGAGAAGTACTCCGTGTACGCCACGGAAGACGGCCGTTTCTCCATTTCCGGAGTCAACGAGCACAATGTCGACTACTTGGCTGACGCCATCAACCAGGTCATCAAGAAGTAGATTCGAGAATAATAAAATCCAGAATCAGAAGTTAGAATCAGACAGTAGACAGTAGACACAATAGACTAGTATACAGACAGTAGACAGACAGTAGTCAGTAGTCAGACAGTAGACAGACAGTAAACAGACAGTAGACAGTAGTCAGACAGTAGACAGTAGTCAGACAGTAGACAGACAGTAGACAGTTGACAGACAGAAACTCAATAGAGCTAAAGTAGACAAACCCAATTCTATGGAACTCGAAGACTATGAGAGAGCTCTAATTTCATGATCTGGTAGGCTGTATAAATTATGTACAGTGGAATCAATTCATGCGGGAAGGAGGGGTATTTATATTGCAAGGGGCGGTTTGTGTTTGTGCACCTACTTTTGCAGCCAACCCCTGTGCGGTGTATAAATAAGCCTGATTCCCGCACCAACCCTCCAAACACTCCAGTTATAAAAGGACCAAGAAATCAGTGGGTTTGGATTAGAGGTCGAATTTCTTCCTTCCTTCCTTCCTTCCTTCCTTCCTTCCTTCCTTCCTTCCTTCCTTCCTTCCTTCCTTCCTTTCTTTCTTTCTTTTTCTATGAGCGGAATTTGGGGAGTCTACAAAACAAAATCCTAAGGAGGTTATGTAGTAGCTAAGAAATTCTTTGTGTGGTCTGGTCTATGGTGTTAGCCCCCCAGAACTTCATACTATCACCTGCTATACGGCTGTTCCACGTGGTTTTGGAACTATTTGAGTTAGTGTAATGGAAGGGAAATGATATTCAGTGTACTCTTTATTGTACTGTTTTGTACTACAGATGAGCTGATATATATATAGAAGTGATTTGATATTGATGGCTCTATGTCAGTTTGGTTTTGATTTGGCGATTCAGAATTTCCTTAGTCTTCATTTTAATGTTTTTGTTTTGGAATGACGGTTGACCTTTTCGATTTGGTGATTCTAATTTTGGTGACCCATTTTCGTGATTGGTTGGTGTGAATGCAGTTCAGTGCGTCAGGGTTGTTTCACGCGTTGATGTTACATGAAGCAAAATTGCAGTCCATACGAACACCCACCAGAAAAGCAACCAATGGAAACTTCCACTTGACGAGACTCAAGGACTTAAGGAAATCAAGTAAAGGCAACCAAAATCCCGCCCAACATGGGGGCGCTTGCATTAACCCTTCTTACATGTCAGGTGAGGGGTCGCCTGAGACAAGTTTGGCGAGATTTTCGGGCGCCTGCAGGGATTACATGATATCCCATACATGGTGCCCCCCACGTCGAGGGTGCGCCCTATATATCTGAGAGAATCTGCTGCCGTCCAAAAAGCCAACCACTCATGTCTCAAACCATTTCCACCACTGCTTTCCAGGACCAGAAGCCCGGCACTTCGGGGCTCAGAAAGAAGGTTGTTGTTTTCAAAAAGGAAAACTACACCGAGAACTTCATCCAGTCCATTCTCGAGGCCATTCCTGAAGGAGCTCAGGATGCTACGTTGGTCATTGGAGGCGATGGCCGCTACTACAACGACCACGTGATCCAGCTCATTATCCAGATTGCCGCTGCTAATGGCGTCAAAAAGGTCATCGTGGGCCAGAACGGTCTTCTTTCCACGCCGGCCACTTCCCATGTCATTAGAATCAGAAAGGCCACTGGAGGTATCATCTTGACGGCATCCCACAACCCCGGAGGACCTGAAAACGATTTGGGTATCAAGTACAACTTGGCCAACGGAGGTCCTGCTCCTGAATCCGTCACCAATAAGATGTACGAGATCTCCAAGAGTATCACCAGCTACAAGATCCACAAGCTTGACACTGTGGACATCTCCAAAATTGGCACTAAGACTGCAGGCCCCATTGAGGTGGAGGTGATTGACCCCACTGCTGACTACGTCACTCTTATGAAGGAAATCTTCGACTTCCCTCTCATCAAGTCGTTCATTGCCAAGGACTCCAACTTCCTGGTTCTTTTCGATGCATTGAACGGTATCACGGGACCATACGGCCAAAAGATTTTCCTTGAGGAATTGGGATTGCCCGAAAGCTCGATTCAGAACTGTGTGCCCAAACCCGACTTTGGTGGCTTGCACCCCGATCCAAACTTGACCTATGCCAAGACTTTGGTGGATAAAGTGGACGAGAACAACATTGCGTTTGGTGCTGCTTCCGATGGAGACGGTGACAGAAACATGATCTACGGAGCTGGTGCATTTGTGTCACCCGGAGACTCGGTGGCCATCATTGCCGAGTACGCCGACTCGATTCCATACTTTAAGAAACAAGGAGTCTACGGCTTGGCCCGCTCCATGCCTACCTCTGGAGCCTTGGACTTGGTGGCCAAAGGCAAGGGCTTGAATGTGTACGAAGTACCCACCGGTTGGAAATTTTTCTGCTCGTTGTTCGACGCAAAAAAGCTTTCTATCTGCGGAGAAGAGTCTTTCGGTACAGGATCCAACCATATCAGAGAAAAGGACGGCTTGTGGGCTATCTGTGCATGGTTGAACGTGTTGGCTGACTTTAGCCAAAAGTTCCCCGAAGAAAAGGCTTCCATCAAAAACGTCCAGGAGAAGTTCTGGCAAAAGTACGGCAGAACCTTCTTCACTAGATACGACTACGAGGAGGTGTCCAGTGAGGGAGCAGGTGAATTGATCAGCTTGCTCTCATCCATCGTCGACTCCAAGCCTGCAGGCACCGAGTTGGCTCCAGGGTACACCATCCAAGAGGCCGATAACTTTTCTTATACCGATTTGGACGGGTCGGTATCTAAGAACCAAGGCCTTTTCATTAAGTTCACCAACGGACTCAGATTTATCGTGCGGCTTTCGGGAACCGGTTCTTCCGGGGCTACCGTCAGATTGTACTTGGAGAAGCACTCTTCAGAAGAGGCCACCTACAACTTGTCTGTGGACAAGTACTTGGAGCAAGACATTAAGTTTGTCTTGGAGTTGTTGAAGTTCAAACACTTCTTGAACAAGGAAGAGCCTGACGTGCGGACCTAAACAGAACCAGGCTGTTTAGTCAGTCAGTCAGTCAATCAGTCTACTTGTCTTGTCTAGTCTTGTCTACTAGTCTTGTCTACTAGTCTTGTCTACCTGTCTACCAGTCAGTCTATCTGTCTACCAGTCTAACTACAACTGGACTGGACAAGACTGGACAAGAACTGAACTAGACTAAACCTGACGAATCAGAACTGAACTGACCACAACTATACTAAATCCTTACCTAGAGATGAACACAGCGCCATTAACATTGACGCTAATCGATCATCACCCATACCATGAATACCATGAATACCATCATTTTGTCTAATGATTGTCTATTTACATCAAGATGTGTCTATTAAACCAGTCAAGCCATCCAAGGCTTCTTTGCTTGACGTAATCATTATATCAGTAAAACCGTCTTCATTATCGTTAATAGCATGAGTAGCCTTTGTTCAATTGGGCTTGGGCCGCTTGGCCGACTCTTCGCCGTGGTCTCCCTCTCTCTTGCTTGCAGTCGACTCCGAGATCAAGTCGTCGAGTCTTTTCCTCATGGAGTTCTCCCGTATCCGAGCCGCCTGTTCCATGGCCTCCAACTCCATGATCCGCGTCCTGTATAGATCGTTGACCAACTCCAACTCCGAAATCCGGGTTTTTAGCGCCGACACTTCGTACGACTGCCCGGATGAAGAAGTGCTCTCGTGCCCGTTGTTCTTCTTGTTGTTGTTGTCTTGTTCGTCGTTGTTGTTTCCGGAATGCAGAAAGTTTGAACCCTGGTTACTCCGGCCCTGCATATACAGACTGCCATGGTTCAGAGTCAGGTTCACATTCAGGGTATGGCTCAGCGTATGGGTTTGACTCTGGCCATGGTTCGAACTCTGGTGCAGATTCGGATGCAGTCCACTTAGACTCTGCTTCTGATCATTCTGGGCATGAGCCTGGGGATGTCCATGATTATGAGTCCCGGCAACACTTTGATTATGATTCCCGGTAAGACTCTGATTATGGGCTCCAACCGGACCACGCTTCTGCTTTTGAGGACCAGTATGACTAGAGTTATGTGCACTGACCTGACTATCATAGGAGTGCATATAACCATCCGACTTCACATGCTCCTTTGCTCCTGGGGCTGGGCTAGAGTGCCCGGATCCAACCGATAGCTGAGGCAACTGGGTAGCAAGCGAAACCCCGGAATTATTGAGTGGAGGTAACGATGGCTTGGGGTGGTCACCAGCCTCAAGTTTAGGCAAATCCACCTTGGGCCCGTCACATGCTCCGCCAGGCCCAGGAGTCGTTTTGCCACTGTTGCTTCCATTAGGACTGTTGCTGTGTGCACCATCCTGGAGGTGAAATTGGGGCCCAAATGATGGCGATGCATACACATTGGGTTCCTTCTTAGTGTCTCCCAAAGCAGGCAACGTTGGAGCCGATTTCAATGCCGAAGAAGGTGTACTGAGCGAAGTTTCGGATCGTTTCGAAGAGTTCATCAACGAGTAGGAACCTGGAGTCGATGCAGAGCCCTTGAACGTCGCCGAAGGGCCCAATTCATTGGACATATTCTCCAAGGCTCCAGCAGCCTGTACAGCCGTCAATGGGTTCTGAGGAGAGAGTTTGGAAGAGGCCGAATTGGAAAAACGGGCATTCAGAACCGAGGGAGTGGTCGAAAGCAACAACGGCGAGGTGATTCGCTGTAAGCCAGGAGCAAACTGCGTAGGAGTCGATGAAGGGTAATGCAACAGCTGAACCTGGGGAGGCAAGTTGGAGTATTGGCCCTGAATCTGCAGATTATACACTGCCCCAGAGTAATGGGACCTGCTTGGGTGCAGGAGCGGCGACTGCACGGCCGTAGTCACATTAGGAGTAGTATTGGTAGTGCTGGAGTAGCCACCCATGGAAAGAAGCAAATCCGAAGGCGAATCGTGGGGCAGCAGTTTCTTGGCCGTATTGGGGATGGGCAGTGTTTTGGGGGCCAAGTGATGAGCCACGGCTTCGTGCAGGCTCTTGGGGTCCTTCAGCTTCAATTCAGGTGTATTTGGCCCCAGAAACTTGGTGAAATTGGGGTGTTTGATTCGGTTGCGCAGCTTGATGGTGTCTGTTTTAAGACTGATGGGCCGGGGCCGGCCATGTAGCTTGAGGAAGAGCCCACAAGCGTTACAGAGGACCTGGCCTGTTTCGTCTCTGCGCCAAAGAGGAGTAGTTTGGGTTTTACAATTGCGGCAAATGGGAGAGGTAATGTTGGTTTTGGACGTGGTGGTGCCGTTGTTGATCTGCAGCGTAGACTTGGCGTTGGGGTGCACGGGATTTGGGTTGGGAACCGAAGGTAATCTTTGGATCTCACTCATTGTAGGCTTCTGAATCTGTTAGGGAATCTGATGGCTATAAAAGGTAAGGCTGTAAGTTGATGACTGTAATTTGGCTGTAATTTGGCTGTAATTTGGCTGTAATTTGGCTGTAAATTCGTATGCAAGAAAACGGTCTGAAACGTAGGAGGGGTTGATGCAATGTAGAGCGGCCAGCTGAAACGGTGGCTGTAAATGCGATCTGAAACAAAGGCGCCAGGGATATAAAAAGGCAGCAAATCCGCTTGAAATTGAGACTCCAATATTTATCTCTATTGTACTTTCAACAAGATCTGAATTAGCCACTCTTTCTTCACTGTGTACTAGTCTAACGGTTTGACTGTTTGACTGTTTGACTGTTTGACTGTTTGACTGCTTGAAAAATAATATTGTCCGAATAGCTACTGTCTGTTTACTATTGACAATAACTAATAGTCTAGACTTTCTGCGTGTCTGCGTGTCTGTGTTTGTGTTTGTGTGCTGGCTTTGTGTTTGCTAATGTGGCAGCGGTGTGTGTTGTCTGTCGTCTGACTATCGTTTGACTGTCTGTTAACTGTTGTGATATCGGGTTTGCCTATGGAATCCAAGGATGACAAACAAGAAGGAACGAAACGATGAGGCGGCACTCTGGAAGAGGCAATCGGGCTAGTCAAAGGCAGTGTACTTTGGAAAGTGTCCTGACCGGGTGAAGAATGTCAGGGGAAGGCGGGAGAAAAATATTTTTTGATAGTGAGATAACAAATTTTTCGTCCCTGATTGTGTGAGGATGTCTGGGTGTTCGTGTTCCTGCCGTGGGAGGTTCGGGTGTGCTGCATGCGAGCGCGTTTGATAGCGATCCGCGATAAGTGCCTTTGCTATGCGAAACATTGCCGTGCCGTCGCGTCACGTGCGCCACTTGGGTTCCGGCATGTGATGGTGGCTTGGCCGAACCGTTGCATATCCATGGTGCACGGCTTTAATTATTGGACGTATCACTGGAACGTATTGCAGGTATTGCAGGTATTGCAGGTATTGCAGGTATTGCAGGTATTGCAGGTATTGCTCCTGGTATTGGATATTAAGATATGCTCCTGGTACTGTATATTCGCATTGGTGATTGGATAATTGTTATTGGTGGTGATCTGCAGATCTACATTGAGCTATTTAATCAGCTTGGCAAGCTTTTGCAATTGGGCGAGATCCTGCACCTGCGTCCCGTCCTCAAGTTGCAACGGCTTGGCACTGATGTTGAATGGGAGTTTGGCGTCAGCTCCAAAAAGATACACTTTCGTGGATTTGGCCAATATCTCCTGCATATCCTGGAACCCAAATCCGCCCTCGGTGGACACGATGAGGTACTCTGTTGCAAATATTTGACCGGTTTCCTGCACAATGGGGTTACCGGGACTGGTTTCATTGCCAAGTCCAGAGAACTGGGAATCTTCTGCTATAAGTTCCGCAAGAAGCATCTTCATGTATTTGGATTTGCAGCAAATCAGAATGTTTGGGCGAGGCACGCCCTGCAGTCTTAAGTACTGGAACAAGTACATGCAGTCCCGGGCTTCTTCAAGGCTGGCCTGGTCGGAATGCTTAGTGGTCCGAATGTACTGAAGGGTTCCTGCATTAACCATATGTTCTGCCTCTCTGGATTCCCTATTTGGACATTTCATGGCCATTACGGGTATACCTGCCGGAACGGCCCAGTTCATGACCACGAGTTTCTTGTACCCGCCAAGAAAAGGCACGATGGATGGGTTGAACACGACAACAGTGTCGAAATCACGGTCCAAAACCTCTATTTTAGTTTCGGGAACAACAACAGTGTTTGCTGTTTTGAGAAGGTAGCGTCTTATCTGCAGGACATCGCCTTGGGCAATATCTAACACCACAAGGTCTTGCAACTCAGCAAAAGTCTTCCGGATATTGGTGAAGTCCTGGATAATGTTTTCGGGCATCTCCTTTTCGGGTACATCCGAAAATTGCCTGAAAGGGTAATCACCATATGTGGGTTCCGACAAGTGCCGGAGAAAGGATTGCCATTTTGGCTCAATATGGCTCTCATACAACATAAGAGCATTCTGGACCGACTTCCCAAAGGAGTACTCACCCAAGCCCAAATATTCACTTATTTCCTGCACCTTGTGGAGGAGAGAGTCCTTTCTCTGAACCAAAAGGGTTAAATCTTCATCTAGGGAATCAACCCTATGGCAATTCTCTCGACGCGGAAACAAATCCACAGCTCCTTGGGTGGGCAAAACAACAAGACAAGTGGTTTGAAGATTATCTAGGACTTGGTTAATGGTGGGGAGTTCGAGTCCGGGTGATTGTATGCAAGCAATTGGATGCTTAAGAATCAGAGCGATATCCGTTTCATCAGGAGTGCTTTGCTTGTCCAATTTTCTTTTCTTGGCATCGGGTTCTATGGGTTCAGCCTCTGTGGAGTCAGATTTTGTGGGTTCAGACTCTGTGGATTTTGTCTTTTTTGGTTCGGACTTTTTTGGTTTTAAAATTAGTGGAAATGGCCGGATCGGGTATGTGGGATATACAGTCTTGGGCAACACCACCACAGCATTGAAACGGTCCTCATATCCAGGTGCGTTCCATTGTACGCTAAGCGTATCGGCATTGCAATGAGATACTCGCATCACGTGAGCAGCATTGACACCATACTGGATCATTCGCTGGGTGGCTTCGAACTTGTTTGGTTTCAAAAGCTCTATAAGAAGACACAATTGGTCTTTTTCAAACGAGAGGTCTTTTTTCATCCGGATATTGGCAATGCTTCCATTCACGGAAATGTTGGAGACCATGGAGAAGTACTTGCTTGAGCCGGAAATGCCATTTGCAAGGGCGGGGTCACCGATTTTGAGTCGGGAAAAAACTGCAAGACACCTTTCGTTGTACTGTTGAAGTATGTGGTGTGCATACTGTTGTCTAAGGTGATCAGTCCATCTATCAGCATCAAAGAGTCCTGTGTATGGAGCGATTCCAGGGCAAAAAACGGACTTTTGGCATGGTTCAAAGAGATCGAAAATATCCTCTTCGTTGAATTGCGTGGGGTTTCTCAATCTTTCAGGAGAAATTTTGCTTCCGGTTACTGAATAAGCAAGAGCATCAGCGAGAAGCAGATCGGGAAAGTGGTGACCAGCCAAAAGCTTTTCTGCCAATTTCTGAAGCTCGGGTTCTGCAAGCAGACCAAGTTCGTGCAGAAGAGTGGGTGCTGTGATGTCATAGTGCAGAGGTTCATTGACCAGGGGTATTTTTTGCAGAAGATGCAAGGACTCAACAGTACCCACAAATTGGAGGTAGTTGATTTTCAGGGTCTCTGCCAAGAGAAGCAGGGCCAAGCGGTTTGTTGGGAAATCAAATGCTTCGCCTAGAAAGTACACCCAGACATCTTGGAAATGGGAGCCTAGGTCGTTGCGTAGGCGAACACAGACCAACAAAAGGCTCAAGAAACTGTGGATGACGAAGAGTAACTCCAGTGAAAACCCATCCAAAACAGCCAAGTTTTGCAGGATGTATGTGGAAAGAGAGTCCTTCCATTTTGGAAAAAGTGAGTTGCCAAAGAGCGGGGATTCCGAGGGGGAAGATTCCGAGGAAGATGAAGCCGAGAATTGGAGCACCAATGCTCGGAGAAAGATGAATATGGCACCCTGGAGCTTATGCTCCTTTTCCCGAAACACCATGGTGGACTGGAGAATACGGACCATGAGTGTATGGAGTTTTTCTGGGTCCAGAAGCATTAAGTCCATGCACGAGCTTGGTAAGCCAGGCACGACAGGTCCAGACATCCGTGCCTCCAGATCATAGGCACACGCCAAAAGAAGCAACTCAAGGTGTGAATTAGACACGTCCGAGTGGAAAAAACGCCATAGCACGGTCTCAAAGTACCCGGAGCTTATGATGTTGGCAAGATCGCTCACGTGCGCACACCTTGTATACACATCGGAGATGACTGCATGCGAGAGTTTCTTAATAGGCCTAGAATTGAGACTCTGGAGAATCTGCAGAAGAGAACCTTTCATGGAATGTTTGGGATGGTGTTGTTGGTCGGTGATGTGAGACTTGGAGCGAAGCGATGCGCGTGCCTATGCAGGACGTTTCTAACGAAAGCCTTAGCAGCAATTTTTGGAGTCTCTGAGTTTCTGAAAATTCTGGAAATTCTGGAAATTCTGGAGCGTTTGGCTAGGTAAGGGCCCATTTTGGAAGACCTGCAAAAAATTCAAAGGATCCAGTTTTTTCCCGCAACATCATGGCGTGGAGAAAGATTCCTGTGTCGGGTTTCTTATCATACATTGGCCTTGCGCATTCAGCACAGAGGGTTGGGTCTGGAAGAGTATCTTTTTGGGCCCTAAGTTTGGCCAATGCTTTGATTTCGGGGAGGCTGTCATTGAGGAATTGACCAATGGAAACTTCTCCTTCGAACTTCGTCAATACAGGCAGCTGAAGGTCCTGCATGGCCGCCTCAACCAGATTCCTGAGATCCACTATACCATTATTGTTTGAGCCGAATTTCACATCCATTGGATTCAGATCAAAATCATGTTGGAGGAGACTTTTGAAGGGTTTGGGATCTTCCAGTTCCAATTCCATTGTGGAGATGTTGTTGTGGGGTAGTGGGAGAATGCCAAGTGCAGGATATTTCTCCAATATCCTTTGTCTTATGTCCATTTCTATGGCGGACTTTAATGCGTTGACGTCATCAGAGCCATTATAATATGCATCGTTGGAGATAGGAAACCCCAAGTTGCGCAAATGGATCCGGATCTGGTGCATTTTTCCACTGATGGGCTTGCAAAGTACGATGGACTCGTTGGTTGCAGAGAGGTACTGCACACAGGCAAACACCGTCGTGCAGTCAATGGGCACCGTCATATTCTGGGCATAGCCTCCGGATGAGTTGATGCTGAATACAGGAAACGTATACTGGAACGCATCTCTGGGGAAGTGGCCTCGGACCCGGGCAAGGTAATACTTGTCCACCGCAGACTTGTGGCCAATTTGTTTCATGTACTGCAGACAGTGCGGCTTGGTCTTGGCCATCACCAATACTCCCAGTGTGGCCTTATCGAGGCGGTGACAGGGCCAGACCTCTCCTCGCGAAAGGCGTATGATTTCAGTCATACTATTATACCGGTATATTCCACCGGGATGGGTGGGCACACCTGCAGGTTTATTGACCACTATGATTCCCTCATCCTCAAAGATAATGGGAACAGGAATTTTTGGGGTTTCAGAAATTTCAGAAGTTTGGTCTGAATCAGAGGCCGAATCCGAGTTGATCAATCCAGAGTTTAAATCTGTGGAATTCCCGAAACTCATTAAAGAGTCTATGTGGATGTCTGGTTCATGGATGTGTTGACGATTATGGATGATATCATGCGGTAGAAGGAGATGGGACTTTAGGCTTTCGCCTCTGATTTCCGCTTTGGGAAGTGCCTTGCCGTTATTGGTGGAAACATAGATATCGCCAGACTCGATAGCACGGGCCACGATCTCCGGAAGCTGCCCGAGTTCCGTGCATAGAACCAGTGAGACTGCACGGTGACGCCAGCGCTCTTTGAATGGCGTCACATAGTGGAAATAGTATGGCAAAACTTTGCGGACTCCACCACCCAAGACTATCCGTGGCTCCATGCCTCTTCCTGAAGTGATGAGGATTGTTTGAAAGTTTGGTGAAGGTTGGTGGTGAACTTTGGTGGTGGAGTTATGGTACTTGGTGGAGAAGAGCGAGCGAAGTCACGTGAGCTAGCAGTACCGGTTTCAGTGTCAGAAGTCACCAAGTCACAGGGACAGCCTCAAAAAAGGCAGTGACACTGAAGGTATTGATTTACTGTCACTGCTTGATTCTACATCTAAATGATTGGTCAAGGACAAAAGAGACCAGGAGGAACCAGAATAGGAACGGACTAGGAACAGTACAGACCAGTACACCACCCGAATCAGATTGAAATCCGGGATCTACATTGAGTTTACGTCCCAAGTATAAGTTCAGGTTTTTCATACGGTGAATTGGTTTGGTATAATTTGAAATGATAAAGTGTTGATATGATAAAGTGGTCAGGAATAGTGGGGTGTTTTGGTGGTTTGGAGATGCTAAGCTGGTGGGTGGGGGCTACCTGCAGTACGCATACTGGTGCGAAATAATTTTTCGTTGTCTTCACAAGAAATACACCATGCTTCGCCTGTTCACCAGGAACCTCCAATACTCCACGCCCAAGGCTAATCAAGGCAGCACGGCAAAGATACGGCCTACGCTTGCGGCCAAGCAGTTTCCTGCATCCGATGCGTCCCGCAACAAAATCGAGTCGCTAAAGAGGAAAGAGGTTCGGTTGAAGCGTCAAATCATCCGGGACGTCAATAACTTGAAGCAACACACAATCGTCAATGCTGCATTCAAAACAGACCCGGTGTTGGGAGCAGAAAAGAACCAGTTCATCGAGAGAATGAAGCAGGACATCAATGAACCGTCCAACTTGGCATATGGCTACGACCGCCTGGAGTTCGAGAAGATCTTGTACGGAGCACAGAAAGCGGCGCTCAGCAACTCGGTTTCCGGTGGGGAACGTTTGCACGATGAGTTTGTCCGGACTGAAGAGAAAAAACGGGCTGCTCTTCTCACCATTTTGAACATGAAGAACTCCAACTCCGCCGATACTAGAAAGAGAGCCATTGCGTTCGCCAGACAAGAGTTCCAGAGGAAAGAGGGCGATACAGGGTCGCCAGAGGTGCAGGCGGCCGTGATGACGGTCAAAATCCACTTCGGGTACCGCCACATGCAGACCATGCCCAAGGACAAGTACCACATCCAGGTGATACGTGAGTTGGTGCAGCAGAGACAGAAGATCTTGAAGTACTTGAAGAAAGACGATCCTGAACGGTACTTTTATACTATTGCCAAGTTGGGCTTGACCGATGACGTCATCACCTCCGAATTCTCCATGAGCAAGCAATATTTCCAGGACTACAAGGTTTGGGGCGACAAGCAGTTGGTTAAGTTGTCGGACAAGGAGAAGAAGAAGGAACAGAAGTTTGCGGACTTGAGGAAGAAGGTCAATGAGTATAATAAGTTAGCCAAGGCCAACCACGCCTTAATGTCGCTGTAGCTGTATATAGAATGACGATGTTTGTGTGATTTATTTAATGGTATGTAATCTTATCTCTTTTTGATAAGTACCCTCGGAACTGGGGGAACGGTCACGTGATTGAGTCACGTGATATAAACCCGTACACTCGTAAGTTCTACGACATTGTTCCCCACCAACTCATAATTGATGAGTTTCAAACAACGAAATTAGTGTTGAGACCTTAAATTCTTTGCATTTTTGAATACTGGCTTGACAAGGGTTTGATGGTAGAGTTGATTTCTTCGGACTGTATATAATACAATTGCCCTCGGAAATTTTGAGATCACGTGATACAGACAGCGAACGTCATAGTGGCCCACATGGCGCCGTCAAAGCTCTAAGATCAATATACATATTTCATAGACCTATTTACCTTCTTATAGTCATGTAGCATATTTTTAGTGGCCCAAAGTAATGCCTCTGATTAGTCATGTGACTTTCACGTGACTTTAACAAATATTTTCATAACGGCACGTACCACTCAATTTCAGAGATTCCAAAGAACCCATTTCAGTCTTCAAACTATTTATAATGTATTCATTTCTTAATATACCAAAATTAATTTATGGTGGGGAGCATGAAACGACCTGAGTCAATAGATCGGAACTGCATATAAGCCCCCGGAACTGCATACAAGCCCCGGAATTGTACTATTTATAAATGTAACTTCAGTCATTATTATTAGTTATTCCCTATTGAAATTTTAATTCTGGTTACGTTCCAAAAACTTGTCTGGTGAGTATATCGACCTGTGCATCGTAATCCTGACACTTCAACGCATCCACCTCTCCAGCTAGCGTCAGCACCAGGGCCAGAATGTCATCCAGAAGCGTTTGTGTCTCAGAGCCCAACTCCAACAACTTCTCATAAAGCTCATGGTTATCCACTACCAACTGCTCGTATATCATGGCTAGTTTCTTTTCGGTGTCTACCTTGGCCTGGGTCAAATGGGCCCCTATCACCGATTCGGCACTGAGCTGGTCCACATGTAGTGGGGCCACGGTCGGGTCGTCTCGTGCATTTCGGCCATCCTGGATAATTTCGTCCAACTCATCGAGCTTATTCTTGAGGTCACGTTCCGAGAAGATGTGCTCGAATTGCTTGAAGCATGTACTGTGGAAGTACTTCTGGATCTGTTTTCGGGCGGTCTCCAAGGCTTCTTTTCCGCCTTCCATCTCCAGAATCGTGGGGAAACATCCGTGGAGTTGTTCAGCCATGAGCGACTTCTTAATTGTCTGCTCCACGGCCTTGGTCACCACCTGGTTGAGTCGTTCAAACCGCACGTGTTCCATGGTAGCTGTATTGATGTAGATCGACTTAATATCTTTAGACTAATGTCTTTAGACCAGTGTCTTTAGACCAATGTCTTTAGAACAGTGTCTTTAGACCAGTGTCTTTAGACCAGTGTCTTTAGAGACCTTAAAGACTAGGTATATATCAGTGAGAACTGATGTACTCCTCAATATAAGCAGGTAGGACTAGTGTAGACTTGGTGTATGACTAGTGCAGACCTGGTGGGACCTGGTGAGACCTGGTGAGACCTGGTGAGTTGATGATCTAAGTGTAGATACCAACGACCAATGAGCTAGAATTAAAGCTAGTTGTAGACTTGTAGACTTAGTGTTCTCAATGAAAAACTAAGTGTAGACCTGATATGACACTAGTAATAGACCTGGTAGATCTTAATGAAGAGCTAGATAGAAGACTAGTTGTAGAATAGTGTAGTCCTCAATATAGATCCCGTGCAGACCTCTCTGTAGTCTTAGATATGGAACTAGTTCAGCCTTTGATGTAGTCAGATATAGAACTGATGTATCCTCTGATGTAGTCAGGTATAGAACTGATGAGTCTAGATATATTCCTGTAGTAGATGCAGTCCCTGATGTAGTAGATGTAGAGCTAGATAAGAGACCAAGGTTCAACTGGAATGTAGCCCGAGATAGCCCTAAGGATAGACTTGGATGTAGTTCTCTTTGAGGTCCTAGTTATAGATCTGAATGGAAATCAAGATATGGACTTGTTTGAAGACCAGAGTGTCGGCCTCAATAGTCCTAGTTGTAGTTTTGAATCCCCAAGAGATGGACCAAGAGATCAGGGTAGGTTAGTCCAAGATGGTCCTGGTTTGAGACCAAGATGCAGACTTGATATAGACCAAAGTATAGCTCCAAATAATCCTAGGTATGGACCAGATATGGATTTGGATATGGACTTAGATGTAGTTCTAGATAGTCCAAAATATAGACTTGGATATGGACGTAGATATGGACTTGGATATGGACCAAGATGTAGTTCTAGATAGTCCAAAATATAGACTTGGATATGGACTTGGTATGGACCAAGATGTAGTTCTAGATAGTCCAAAATATAGACTTGGATATGGACGTAGATATGGACCAAGATGTAGTCTAGATGTAGTCTAGATGTACTCCTCGTTGTAGTCTAGATGGTCCTGGATAGCCCTGGATTGAGTCAAAATATGGACTTGGATGTAGACTTGGATGTAGTCCTAGATAGTCTGTATGTAGTCCTAGATAGTCTGGATATAGCCCCAAATACAGTCCCAGATACAGTCCCAGATACAGTCCCGGATAGTCTGGATAGTCTAGATAGTCTAGATAGTCTAGATAGTCTAGATATAGTCTGGTAGACTTGAAGACTGGATAAGCCTAGATAGTCTATATAGTCTGGATGAACTTGATAACGTGGTGAATAAACCTCACAGTATACCCAATGATTTGACTAATGACTTGACTAATAACCTGCCAATGACTTGACCAATGACTTAACCAATGCTCTGGCCAATAACCTGCCAATAACCTGCCAATGATCTGCTAATGACCTAGTTTATGCAGATGCTGGTTTTTTCAATGACTGGACAATCGTAATAGAGATCCTGCTCTATAATCTCCCAATCAATATAACTATAAACAAGTTCTAGAACAGCCCAAGCCAGTCTTATTATCTGTTATGGTGTTATGATTATATAGGTCTATAGTGTTATAATTGTATATGGCCTGTTAGGTGATATGACTGTAGAGTGTACGGTCTGTTATAATATGATTCTATAGACCTGTTAGACGTTATGATATGATTATATAGACCTGTTAGGCGTTAGGTGTTTTGGTGTTTTGATTAGTGTGTGGAGTGAAATGGTGATGTGAGCACGTGACCTACAGGTCGCACCTCACACGCGTTCCGTTCCTCCATATTCTTAATCAACCACTGAGAGCTCCACTTCCACCCCTAATCCTTCCCCCACAATATGCTGGACGCCAAGCAACTCATAGCCGAGGCCGATAAACTCGCCAAGCCTCAAACAGGCCTCTTTTCATTTCTTGGAGGGTCGACATCGTCCCGTCTCGAAGAAGCATCTGACCTCTATATTCAGGCTGCTAACGTGTACCGGTTGAACAAGGACTTCTCGCTGGCCGGAACGCAGTTTGTTCGAGCCGCCAACTTGCAAGGCCAATTGAAGAGCCACAATGACGTGGCCAATAACTTGATCGAGGCATATAAGTGTTTCAAGTCCGTTTCGCCTGCGGATGCCATTGATGCGTTGCTGAAGGCCATTCATATCTTCTTGACGCAGAATGGCCAGTTCAGGAGGGCTGCAAACTTCCAGATGGACTTGGCTGAGTTGTATGAATCCACGGGCGACTTGAAGAATGCATGTATCAATTTTGAGAAGGCTGGTGATTACTTCTCCACCGATCATGCCGAGGCTCTTTCCAATAAGGCGTACTTGCGGTGTGCAGACTTGAATGCTTCGAGTGGAGACTACCGCCGGGCTCGGGACTTGTACGACCAGATCATCAAGAACCTGTTGGGCAACAACTTGACCAAGTGGAACTTGAAGGATTACTTCTTCAAGAATATCTTGTGTACGTTATGCTTGGACGATGTAGTGGAGGCGCAGAAGAGACTCAATGTGTTTGGTGAAGATGAACCTTCGTGGGCTTCTACAAGAGAGCATCGTTTGCTCGAGGATATCTTGGAGTGCATTGAAAACGGCGACCTCCAGCTGTTCCTGGACAAGGTGTACGAGTATGACCAGTTCAGCAAGTTGGACAAGTTGAAGACGCAGCTATTGTTGAAGATCAAGAATTCCGTGGTTGAGAAGGATGACGAGGACTTGACCTAGTGTTGCCAATACTTATGAATGTTGATTTTTTCTGACTTAATGCTATTATTATTATCTATGAAGTACATCCCCACTACTGTTATACTATTACTTCAAGTATGGTATAGTGTAGACTAAAGTATAGTATAGAATAGAGTAGTAGAGTAGTAAAGCAAAAAAATAAATATACTTTGCGTTGAAATCTCTCGATACACTGATTTACTCTAAACCATTTTGTTAGATTCTTATTACATGAGTAATCTATTTACTATGTTCATTCTCGGATGATTCCTTAAAGGAGGAATCAGAGTTTAGTGTTTTCAAGAGAAGGGAAGGTTAGTAGATGACTAGTGGATGGCTGAGTGTCTGGTAGGTGTCTGGTAGGTGTCTGGTAGGTGTCTGGTAGGTGTCTGGTAGGTGTCTGGTAGGTGTCTGTTAAGTGCCTGGTATGTGCCTGGTATGTGCCTGGTAGAAGGTCTTATTCAATGGTCATTGTTAGTATCATACAGAGGCTTGATAATACCTCAATAGGTGAGCACTACCTCTGGTGGATTTAACAATTTTTACAGTATATATACTGTGTATGTTCGTACAACCACTACTACTATACTACTATACTGACTTCAATTCCAGACCGTACATAGAAGATACGTAGACTCTAGATCAGCAACAAGACTAACTGATTTATGATAACAAGTACAATCCAATATAATAACATTTAGTCTACACTACACTACACTACACTACACTACACTATTCTATATACTACACTACTCTATATACTACACTATTCTATATACTACACTACACTACACTGCTACTGTACTCTATATACTACACTACTCTATATACTACTCATTATACTACACTACAATAGTAAGTAGTTCATACTCTTGGAGTACACTATTGAATTAAAATCCACTCTTCATCTTTCCATCTCCTTTCTCCACCCTTCACTCCACCCTTCACTCACTTTCCCACCCTTCATTCACTTTCCCGCACTCTTCCAAAACCTTCCCTCTGTCCCATACTTTCCCCATACTTTACTCTATCACCTAAATTCGGTCCTCAGCTTATTCAGCATTGTTACTAAATGGCTAGGTAACATTCACTTCCACGTACCCTTCCATAACCACTTTACTCTTGAATCTTCTACTCCATCTACTCTTTTTTCTCACCCTCCGTTCAACCATCACCCTCACTTATTATCTTCCTATAACCAGTCCATCGACTTCAGCCACTCCAGCCACGCACTCACTTGAACACTCACCCTCAATTCTCACTTTGACACCTTCTTTTTGACCCTCACTTGCCCCTCATTCTCACCTCAATCTCCCCTCAATCTCCCCTCATTCTCACCTATTCCTCATTGCACTAATCTATGTATTACTGCACTCAATTCTACACTGCACATTCTACACTACACATTCTACACTACACATTCTACACTTGAATAATTCACACTATAATAGTATTCAGTAGTATTTATTCCTAGTGATATATTCAGTATACTAGTATAGTCATTTACATAATTATTTTTTGGTCTAGTATAGGATGAGCCGGTTAGACTAGTAAAAAAAAATTAAAAAAAAAAATATAAAAAATCTATGTATATATCCGTAATTATGTTCTGTTAATTCATCTTCTGCTGTGTGTTCTCAGTGTTTGTAATTGTTGTTTTTTTTTTTTCTGAGGTGAGAAATCAATGCGTGGGTATTTCGCACAGTGTAGGTGAAATTGAGAATTATTGGAAACCAAGCACTTTGAAAATGTCACCATAGATTTATCCATAAATCAGATTCTGAAACCCTTCACATATATTTTATATTGAAACTATTACAATGATGATTTGATGGTGTGTGATTTGATGGTGTGATTTGATGGTGTGATTTGATGGTGTGATTTGATGGTGTGATTTGATGGTGTGATTTGATGGTGTGATTTGATGGCATACAATTATTATGATCCAAATATGGAGAGTTTTGTGACGACTCCCTTTCCGGCTCTCCATCCACCATGAACCATCAATTCTAACTCATGTTATATTTCAAAGCCTTGGACTACAACATTTCCACCAACGAATTCTGAATCTCCTTCTATTCCTGTATAATCACCAAAGTACGACTATTGTTCAGGTCCATATTCTCCAAGTAAGAAAACCAGGGGTTCATTATAAGAATTTTTCAAATCCGTCAATTCCTGGAACCGTTTGAAATCCAAAAGTTTCCATTCCTTCAAATTAACTTGTTTTTTCCCAAAAAACTCAATCCTAGACTTTTCATACATTTCCTTTGATTCTTGGAACTGGAGCAAATCCTGCATAGAAATTAGGTCAAAGTCATGGTTTTTGACATATTCCTTAAGGAATTCAAAGCTTGGGGATTCCAAAACTTTCTGAAGCTTCTGGAGTTCCAGACCCAAAACCATTTTGTAGCCTTTTTTTCTCTGAATGATCCATGAGGTATTGCACAGAGGGGCTTTCCAACTTTTTAGTGAGATTAGAATATTCCGAAACCGATAAAAGTGTCATATCGATATCCTTGGGGGTCAACACACGAGTTTGTCAATTATGTCAGGTCATAGAAAGATCGGGCTATGTTCTTGATACATTTATGTCTATTGATAGTATGTTCTTGATACATTTATGTCTATTGATAGTATGTTCTTGATACATTTATGTCTTATCGATAGTAAGTTCGTTGAGGGAGGAACCGGCTTAAATAACTTTGAAATTAGTTGCCAGGATATAATTGTCTGTGGCTGCCAACCGCAGTACGCCAAAGGCAATTGCTGTTCTCCATATGATTCCCTTCTTCCATTGAAAACGAAATGTTAAATCCACCGAATCAGAAAGTCGAGGAGGAACGGTTCAACAAAAGTGTATACATCCAAGGTGGGAATCCCTAGCTTTATATATTCGATCCAAGGATTGTGCGTTTGCAAATGCATGGTTGCGCGTGCTGTAAACTATGCGTTTGTAAACACGCCCCGTTTCAGGTTTGAAACAAGGAGCTTTGCTGCAAATATATAAAGCCCTCCCGGCTTCGAAACTCTCCATCAGAACAATGGTAGCCATCATTACGAAGTGCTATGGCCTGGCCACTGTTTGGATCGGACAAAGTAGGCTTCATAATAGTAACTCAGTACTTCAATACTCAGTACTCGGTATCAGTAGTCAGTTATTATCAGTACCACTAGTCAGTTAGTATCAGTACCACTAGTACAAGACCACTAGCTCAGTACTGTTCAGTGTTCTTAGTATCAGTATTAATTACTGTTCAGTATCAGTATCAGTAATCATCACTTACTGCTACTCATTGTCGTGCACCACTACTTAAAAACTGTCTGCTATAATACTACACTCCCCTCATTAGCATATTACTACTATACACTCCCCATCATTAGCATAGTACTACTATACACTATACACTATACACTATACACTATACACTATACACTATACACTATACACTATACACTATACTTGTTAGATCCGCCATAGACAGGACACTGCCTATGAAGGTATTATGAAGCCTCTCAGTCCGATTGTTACAATGACCATTGCAAACGCCGTGTCACGACCATCGTTGTATGAAGTACTATGATGGTCCTTTCGAATGATCTCGAACAATCCTTACCATTGTTCTAGTGGAGAGTTTTTCAATGCCACGTTTCTCTCAAAGTTATATAAGCCGCTTCGTATCAACGAATACAAGTTTAGGTTAACATACGTTATAAAGATCACAACACTACTATACTACATTAGACTCCATACTACTATACTACATTAGACTCCATACTACTATACTACATTAGACTCCATACTACTACCCTACTATACACTGTATACTACACTATATTTCTATTACACTATATTTCAATTACACTATACTTCTACTACACTATATTTCTATTACACTATACTTCTACTACACTATATTTCTATTACACTATACTTCTACTACACTATATTTCTACTACACTATATTTCTACTACACTAGACTACTATCCACTCTGGTAACAACTCCATAACGTCTTGTAGTGTTACTATAGGAACTAGTTATACTTTTAAATGGGTTCTAAATATATTTAGAATTACTTTTAACTAAACCTGGTCTAGTAGCAGGTCTAGGTACTAGAGTCATCATTGCCTCTGATACCTAGTTATGAACTATTATGGCATCAATACCTGGTCATGGACTATTATGGCATCAATACCTGGTCATGGACTATTATGGCATCAATACCTGGTCATGAACTATTATGGCCTGGATACCTAATCATGAACTATATGGCCTCGACACCTGGTTATGAACTATATGGCCTCGACACCTAATCATGAACTATATGGCCTCGACACCTAGTCATGAACTATTATGGCATCAATACCTGGATAAACTATTATGGCTTGTCTAAGACCTGGTCTAAGGAGACTACAATACTATTATACAACCTATTAGTGATTCACTAAAATATGTATTGATGGTTCATTAAACTTTTTTCTTTTATAATGTCTACACCGGCTTTCCTCCCAAGAACTCACTCCAGCGTCTGACCTCGCTAGGAACCTCAAACGACTCAGGGAGTGTTTGGAAACTGATCTTGGCTCCCACCTTCTTGTTCAAGCACTGGGCGAAAAGCAACGAGGTGTTTGGCTCATTAAACAACGGAATGCCAAAATCAATGGCATTTCTTCTCATCACGTAGTCCTGGTCCAATAAGCTCTCGGCCCGGGCACGTGCCAAGTTGAACACTCCGGAAATGTTATGGTGCTGGAAGATCTCCCGCAATGCCCGCTTGTCTGTTTTGGGGAACTCAATCACTTCCACTGGCTCACTCACGTGCTGCTTCAAGTACTCGGCCACATCTGAAGAGGCAACGTAGAAGTTGTAGCCAAGGCCGGAGATCTGTTTGGCCACATTGGCCAACTTGTCATTGGTCAAGTCTCCGCCAAACAAGATCCCGCTTCCGGGCAAGGGAACGTTGAAGTTCATGGTGGACTGCATCGATGCCCAGTATGCTTCCAATAAGTTGTCTCCGAAACAAGCCACTTCTCCAGTGGAAGACATCTCTACGCCCAAGAATGGATCTGCTCCCGCAAGACGGGTGAAAGAAAACTGGGGCACTTTAGTAGCCACGCGGTCGTATTTCTGGGCCATCAAGTCCACTGCTTGGGGAACATTCTCATTGAGCAAAGCCTTGGCAGCCACCTCAATAAAGTTCAAACCAAGAACCTTGGAAACAAAGGGGAACGACCGCGAGGCCCGGATGTTGCACTCAATCACCTTCAACTGGGCGTCCTGCGCACTCAAGGTACCGTTCTGGTCATTCAAGATCACCTGCATGTTGAATGGTCCAGTGATCTTCCATGCTCCTGCAACCTTATCAGCAATAACCTTCAAACGGTCCAAAATCACCGGAGATAAGTTCTGGGGTGGAAGAACCAACGTAGCATCTCCAGAGTGGACTCCTGCATTCTCCACATGCTCTGAGACTGCATGCACCAACACCTGGCCATTATGGGCAACTCCATCAATATCAATTTCCTGGGCTCCAAGAATAAACTTGGAAATCACCACGGGATGGTCCTGAGACACCTTAGATGCATTAGACAACTTGGCCTCCAACTCGTTCTTGGAGTTGATCACAGACATGGCTGCTCCCGACAACACATACGAAGGTCTGACCAAAACAGGGTACCCGACTTCATCAGCAAAGGCCTCGGCCTCGGCAATGGACGTCAACTCCTTCCATTGTGGCTGGTCAACGCCAATACTGTCCAAGATTTGGGAGAACTTATGTCTGTCCTCGGCCTTGTCGATATCTTCAGGGTTGGTTCCCAACACTTTGCACCCAGAATTCTGGAGAGACAAGGCAATGTTCTGAGGCAATTGACCTCCCACAGAAACAACCACACCTTGAGCATGTTCAAGCTCGTAGATATCAAGTACTCTCTCGAGTGAAAGCTCTTCAAAGTATAATCTGTCAACCTCATCGAAATCCGTGGAAACAGTTTCGGGGTTGTAGTTGATCATGATAGTCTTGTGGCCTGCTTCTCTGAAAGCACGGGCTGTGGCCACGGCACACCAGTCAAACTCCACAGAAGACCCAATCCTGTACACACCAGAACCCAAGACCATGGTTCCATTTTCGTTGAAGTCAATGTCTGAGGATGTAGCATTGTAAGTGGTGTACAAGTAGTTGGTGTTTGCAGGAAACTCAGCAGCCAAGGTATCAATTTTCTTGACGAATGGAGTGATTCCATAGGACTTTCTGACAGCACGCACTTTCAATTCCTGCAGTTTCGTGCACATGGCAATCTGTTTATCGGAAAAGCCGAGTTTCTTGGCTCTCAACATCAAGTCGGTGTTGACCAAGGTCAAGTCGCCAACGGATTCCAATTCCCGGTACATATTCACAATGTTCATCAACTTGTACAAGAACCACTTGTCGATTTTGGTCAAGTCATGCACCTTGTCCACGGAATAGTTCTCATGGAGCAAAGCCTGGCCCACAGCCAACCATCTTCTATCGGTGGGGTTGGCCAAAGCCTCGTCCAAGTTTTCGAAATGGTCTCCTTGGAATCCCACCAACAGTGGGTCCACCTGGCGAATAGCCTTCTGGAAGGACTCCTCAAATGTACGACCAATGGCCATGACTTCTCCCACCGACTTCATAGCAGAACCAATGTCTCTCTTGACATGCTGGAATTTGGACAAGTCCCACCGTGGGATCTTGGTCACCATGTAGTCCAAGGAAGGCTCGAAGTTGGCACTGGTGGTCTTGGTGACTGGATTAGGTAATTCCGGTAAGGTGTGGCCCAAGGCAATCTTGGCTGCAGTATAGGCCAATGGGTACCCTGTAGCCTTGGAAGCCAAAGCAGAAGACCGAGATAACCGGGCATTGACTTCAATCACACGATAATCAAGCCCATCAGGTTGTAATGCGTACTGCACATTGCATTCACCCACCACTCCCAAGTGGCGAATGATCTTAATGGCTGCCGAACGCAACATATGGTATTCTTCATCGGAAAGAGTTTGGGAAGGTGCAACCACAATGGAGTCTCCTGTATGGATGCCCAAGGGGTCAAAATTTTCCATATTGCACACGGTGATACAGTTGCCCACACGGTCACGCACCACCTCGTACTCCACCTCTTTCCAGCCCTTCAACGACTTCTCCACCAAAATCTGGGGGGCAAGCGATAATGACCGGGAAGATAAGTCTCTCAATTCCTCCTTATTAGCAGCAAAACCAGACCCAAGGCCTCCCAATGAGTATGCAGACCGCACAATGATTGGGTACCCCACCGTTTCGGCTGCAGCCAAAGCATCATCCACGGTTTCCACAGCAATGGACTCGGCAATGGGGATATTGATTTCATTGAGCGCCTGCAGGAAAAGGTCTCTGTCCTCAGAGGTTTCTAACGTCTTGATTGGCGTTCCCAACACCTTGACGTTGTATCTATCAAAAACACCCATTTTGTCCAATTTAACTCCCACATTCAAACCGGTCTGACCTCCAAAAGTAAGCAAGATTCCATCGGGTCTCTCGCGCTCAATAATGTACGTCACGTATTCGGGGGTCACAGGTAAGTAGTAAATTTCATCAGCCAATGAATGGGAGGTTTGGTTAGTGGCAATATTAGGATTGATCAAAATCGACTGTTTCTTGGCCTCCTTAAGTGCCTTAATGGCTTGTGACCCAGAGTAGTCAAACTCTCCTGCCTGTCCAATAGATAAACCTCCAGATCCAATCACCAATACTTTACTAACGTCCACCAAGGATGAGTGGTCCTGCAGCGGGAACTGCTTGAGGTACTCGCCTCCCTGGTACACGGGTTCATTATATAGTCTGTTAGTAGTAGCTAGAGCTCTAGCCTTGGAGTTATTTATGGTGGTGGTATTTATATAAGCCAAAGCTGGTAAGCGACGCCACGCAGGGGACACCCTGGCATTGGCGGCGGCACGTGCAGCCACGCCTCTGTTTATCGTGAAGAGCATTGGAAAAGAAGAGGAGAGAGGGAAGAATGAGCGAGGTATTTATATGATAGTGGGCCTGGAAAAAACCCTGCCGAATGCGGTAATGACTCAGCGCTAACCGCGATCCAAGATCAGTGCGGTTACCCGGACGTACTTTAAATAAAGACACAAAGAACCAGCCACATACAATGTATCTTCATTCTTTCCAAGACTAATAGATGCATTACCTACACTTTTAAATAATTGGATCTTTTTACTTTGGGTTTCTCAACTGATATGGGTTCTAAATACCGGTTTGCCTGCATATACGTCAAATGCATCTGGTCTGACGCATTATATTTATATGCAGGCACCACAAAATTTCACCAAAATGCCGAACAATACCCATACTTTTTTGGGAACCACTTTAAACATTGTTGCAATGAAACTTAAGAATGTTAGTTTAAGGATTTGCTGTTTTTTTTTTTTTTTTTTTTTTTTGGCGGACCCCCGGAATTCAAACCACCCGTACCCTCGTCACAGTAAACCGGTGTTAGTCATAGAATGCCCTCGTGGTTCCTAACCTCGGAAAGGGTGCCCGGTTGCATCCGAACACCCGTACACCAGGATACATCAGTACAAATTAGCCCCCAACGCAAAGCACACCTTTTTAGAAGTTTGGAGTTTGGAAATGAGTTCATTGGATTGATGGAATTCCGGACATGATCTCTCCAGTTTTTTTTGACTTTTTTTTACGTTATGTAGAACGTTTTAGTATGGGGTTATTCTGTATACCGAGGGCACCACACCCGTACATCCATTAGACACCGAAATTATCAGAAAACACCCGAACCGAAATACAAAAAATTAGTAGTTTCTATTCTCTTCTTGAATTCGAATCATTCTGATTTGAATTTTAGTATAGTTTTGGGTATGGAGATACTGGGACTGGTGGAGGAGTCATGGTCTATATGGCACTTCCTAGAAGCCGCATTGGCAGTCGAAGCATAGTGTAATGTTAGGCATACTCTTCCATGCTGTGATTTACGTACAACAAATCTCCAGTGGCATTGAATCAGAAAACAAAATGTCGCTAAATAGTTACTGGTAGCTGTTTAGAAAAATTAAAGGATAACCAAGGTCACTGCCAATTGTTAGATTGTCGTAAGCACGTAAATTACCTAATCGGAACTAAATTCGTTGATGATTCCTCAGGAAGCAGAATAGGCCACAATTCAGTATTCTGCCGGAAGGTGGTCGAAGGAGTGTAGTGGTGAACCAAGAGGGGGTGTAGTGCTTAACCGAGAAGGGAGTGTAGTGGTGAACCAGAAAGGAGGCGTAGTAGCGTCGAATCCCAATTAACTGGGCACGTGAATGAGCTGAATCTCTATATGGATTGTATTCTACCTATCTTGGATTTAACAGTCATGACTATTAATGAGTTATGATGACTATTAATACTACTGCCACCTAGTCGAACTATGACTACTATTCAGAGTATGACTACTACTCAGAGTATGACTACTATTCAGAGTATGACTACTACTCAGCTTATTACTATTACCTATGACTACTACTGTACTATTCCTTATGTCAGATCCATCATAAATAGTTGCCTACCTATTGAGGAATGTTTATGCCTCTGCTGATATCTACCAGCCACCGACCAGCCACCGACCAGCCTCCTAAACAGCGCGCCTCCCTCTAAGACCTAGTATATATGCAACTCAGATTAGGAGGAATCATCAACGAATACAGATAACTTAGTACAAACGTTACAACAAGAATCTAACACCTTATTTCCGCCACTTATAAAAATAATTTACTTATAAAAATAGTGTACTTAATAGTTTACTTATAAAAATAGTCTACTTAATAGTCTACTTATAAAAATAGTGTACTTATAAAAATAGTGTACTTATAAAATTGGTTCAGTTTTAAAAATCTACTGGGCCAAATAGTTGGCATAGAAAAGTGGTTGGGGCAGGAACGGTTTATATTGAAGACAGAGGGTGAAGCGTAACGTGCGCACTGTTTCACCTAATGTTTCAGCTGAGCCTTTAATTCCACCGAGTGCTGCAATTGAGTGTTTCACATGATGCATTCTTTCCCCACTTTGTGTTTGTGAACAAGGGCTGCGTTGAATATAAAAGGAGGTGCTCGCCCTTATAAAATGAATCACCACTGAACACAAATGCCAAGCACCAAGTAACTTGTTAAGTCCTACTATTCTCCCTTTGGCTTCATTCATCAGTAATTACAAGTCAATGAGACAATGATTCAATTAAGCAATGATTCAATAAATCAGCCAATCGGATAATTTGATGATTTGAGGTTTCGGGATCGGAGATTCCCAGATTCGGGGATTAAAAAAAGGATAAAAAAAGGACAAAAAAAAGAAAAAAAAAGAAAAAAAAAGAAAAAACGGGGAGATTATATCAAAACTAAAATTTCCTAGAGATCTTCAATATAGAGATATATTTCAAAGAAATGTCTATGGATTTGGCATAGTGGTGTAGAGGTAGAGTCCTATGAAGGTCATGTGACCAACTCGCACCTGGCACATCAAGCCTATTGTCTCCACCATAAGCACAGTACACCTCAATGATATGACCACAGGTTCCACCAATGATATGAAAGGTCCCACCAATGATATGAAAAATCCCACTAATGATATGACAGACCCCACCAATAATATAACATACCCCACTGGACTGTCCCCAGAATCTCATACCACAAAATCAGACTCTACCAAGGATATGACGCCCGAATCACTTAGGGAGGGCCCCCGACTCCAGGATCAATTGGCACGTGAGTCGGACGTCACCGTGTCCACCAATGTCACACTGTACACCGAATACCGGGGCTTCTTCATGTACGTGCTATGTACACTAGCGTTGGCGATGTTCGTGGTATGGATCTTGGCGCCTCACCTGGTGTTGAATCACGTGGGCATTTCCTATTACCCCGACAAGTACTGGGCCCAAGCCATTCCGGCTTACTCTTTGATGCTCATGCTCTACGCGTACGTGCTGCTTTCACTCTATAATATCGAGATCCGGACTCTCGACCTTACGGATCTACGGACCTTCACCGATGAATATGCAGTCTACCCAGATGTACCCGTAGACTATGTGTGGAAAGCTCCCAGTGGTGTGTGGGACTTGCCAATTGGTCTAGTCAATGAGGTACTCTACACGTGATCAATTAGGAAATATGGATACAAGAGAAAACGAATCTTAGGGGTGTACGAATATTCAAGGTCAAATTCTGGATTACCACCGAGTCCACTCAACCAGTTCCAATACCAACTTTTATTGAACTTTATTGAATCTTATTGAACCTCACTCAACCAAGAGTAACATCAATATGTCGATCAGCATGTCGAACAACATGACCCTGAGTAATAAGGAATGTCGACAACATGATTCTGAGTAATATCAACGTGTCGACATCATGGGAAACACCTCTGCCTTCGAGCTGTACTTAAAAACCATGGGTTTTCAATACACAGCATCCCCCGGCAAAATGGTGAGGAGATTCAGCGCGTCCAGCATCCATCTGCCCAAGCACCTGGTGGCCCATGAGCCTGCATTGACAGCTTTGATAAAACATTTCATGAAGCCATACCTTTTATTTTTGAAAAGAAAGTCTCTCCATTGAACACGTTGCAATTTTTTTTTTTTCCCGGAAATCTACATGTTGACACTGATGTTCAGTTCAAAGTCATAGATCACAATGATGGCTCGGAAAGTCAAAAGCATTTGTGCAACCAATTCGTTATCAAGAACTTCAAGGTGCATTTTTTTTTCTTGTTCTAGGAAAAAGTTCCAAATCTGGCCTTAAGGAGAATCATTATCTAGACTTTGACTTGTTCCTAGGGTTTAAGAATTGAAGAGTTGACCATGAGCAAATCGACGCTTTATATGGTGATTTAAGGATAAGTTCACAAAATGGAGGATAAAAAGGTTTTGGAATGGTGCTTTCCAAGAAGATATCCATATGAGACCGATTCCTGCATACAACCCGAGGGCCTCAAAGAAAGATCCAAAAGAGTATCTATGGTTTCAGAAAGCTCCACTAATCTGGCATTAACCCATTATGGAAGCACTTGAAATAGAGTCCTAAGTCATCTGGGTTCATGCTACTTATAATTCATGCTACTTATAGTTCATGCTACTTATAGTTCATGCTACTTATAGTTCATGCTACCAAGAGTGTATGCAACATCGAGGTCTATACTGGTACAGAGTACTCTCTATTACTGATACTAGTGTACTACTGATTAAAATATATGTACTGATGATATGTAAGTGTGCCACAGATATCATTGGTCTAATTGTACCAGTAAGATATGATATAGATCCATATCCACTGCTGCACTGGGAGTAACCACTATGGCTGTGAAAGAATACTCAATAGAGTACTAAGTCACATGATCAATCTGAACAATATATTCTGTACGATGCTATTGGTCCATACCGGCAATTAACCGGTATAGACCGGTTCGGTCAAATGATCATGCGCCATAAGTCTCATGAAGAACACCTCTCTTTTGAACATCCACTAAGGCCAAAACTTCGGTCCATGCAGAGCCCAAAAGGGCCTTGTAGCTGGAAACAAGCTGGTAAAAAGCTCCCTTCAAGTCCTCCGATGGGTTCTCGTAACCTCCAATACAGGACATGAACTGCGCCAAAGTCTTCCGTCCTTGAGAAGTCGAAAGCTGGCCCATCCCTTGATCTGGGTTGGCATTGATGGTGCGTGCCATGCCCAAAAACGCCGTATCCTTTTCGTTATCTTCCATCACATAGTCCATTTGGGAGCACCACGAGAAGATGATTTCCGGAAGACGTGATGCCAAAACCATATTTCCATCTGCAATGGCTATTCCCATACGCCCAAGACAAATGGCGGTATTCTGCAATATCATCAACTCAGCATCAGAGTTAAGCATAGGCACCAAAAGAGCCACGAGATTGGCCAAGTACGGCTCCAAATCTTGGGCGGTGGCCTGGAGTGCTATCTCCCCAAGACACCACACGGCATTATTGGCTGCAGGGTATGTGGCATAAGAGCAGTTGTGCACCTCATTGCCCACTCCAGGTATGATACGCGCAAGGTGTGGTTGCACGAAGGCTGAGTATGTGTAGATGGTCAAGTCGCCCAAAAGAGCATAGGCCAGCTGCCTGACGTCATCGTCATGGTCCTCCAAGCACGTGAGCACCAAGGGCATGAAGTCGGGGTCGTGGCTTAAGAGTTCCTGCGAATGGTTCTGGAAGCCCTGCAAGAGCCCACTAAGAAGGTCCAAAGATGTCACCATGAAGGCCTTTTCGGGGGCCTCGATCAAGGGATCTGTATGCACGAGCTGGTTCATTTCCACGGTGTGGCCCAAAATTTTAACGGCCCTTTGGAACACCGGCACTGCATAGGGTGCAAACGATTCCCCCATGGCTGTAGCCACACTAGCCATACACTCCAATAATGGCCATAAATCAGTATCATCATCAGCCAAATTTTGCCAATTTTTCAATAAAGGAGGCAAGAGAATCTCGGCGTATTCGGAGCGATGTCCAAAGATTTCTGCTCCGATACGGTCCACGAACGTAGATACACACTCGTAGAGCATGATCAAGTTCTTACGTTGGTACACGGAAAAACACCGGGCAAATTGTTCCAACAATGGACCCACGTAGTACTCGAGAAGCGATGGTTCGGTGTTCTCGATGAACGAGGAGAGTGCTGAACATGCGGCTTCCTGCACCACCTTCTGCCGGTCCAATGTAAGAGCCACCATGGCTTCAAACGTGGGCTGGAAATACAGCGAATATTGACCCCCGTCATGGGCTTCTTCAGCAACCCACTCGGAGTACCGGGAAAGAGTCCAGCACGTGATCTGGCGGACCCTTGGTTCGGAGTCTTTCATGCGGTCCACCAAGAACGGTACAAGCGTGGGCAACTTATCGCTTGCAAGTTCAATACAGCTCTTGGAAATGGCACCAAATGCCAAGATGGCAGCCTCACGTGTGGCCCATTCCGTCGACACAATCTGTTGCTGGAGAATGGGGAGCGAGATATCAATGACTTCTTGAGGAAATGCCAACGAAAGGGCATCCAAAGTGGCTGCACAACAGCGGCGCAAGTTCCATTGGTCAAGCTCAGCTTCAGCATCAGCATCCAGATCATCCAGATCATCCAGATCATCCGGGTGGTTTTGAGCCCGCGGCTTATGTGCATCTTTAGACTTAACCATATTAGGACGCACATCCTCTTCCCGGTCTGCAGTTCCCATACCATCAGCACTATCCAAAACCTCCATAAGCAAAATCAGCTCTTCTGAGTAAACCATGTGCAGCAAAAGTACGGAGAGAACCTGTACAAGAGCCGGGAGCATCACCTGGGCCTCGGTCTTATCCTTCAGTTCAGCCAACGCCAACAAAAACTCACACGCTTCTAAGGAAACCGTTTCATCTTCGTCTCCACTATCCACACAATGTACACAGTATGCAATAACTCCTGAAAGATGCGGCACCAACTTGTCTGGATGCAGCTCCCGGATAAGTAGGAAAGCACTGCATACAGCCTTCCGAACCCCCTTATTTTGCTCCGAAGCAAGCTGGAAAAGAAGCTGCAAATATTCCTCCAAGTTCACGAGCAACAGCTGCAGTTTAAGGGGTACAAGATGGTTGAGGCACGTGACCACATGCTCTTTCAAGCGATAAGTCGAGGAATCAGCCACACACGCCCGGCAAAGAGCCAAAAGACGGGACACGATGTGGTCCAATGGTCTTTGGCCTGAGATCTCTCTATCCATGGAAGCAGAGCTATCTTCACAGATCTTGGCAAGCGAAGAGACAGCGGCCTCCTTTTCCTGCATGGAGGGAGCCCCTTCAGCCGTTTCCAAAAGATGACCCAAAGCCTGAGGCCAAGCATCTACACCCTGGGCGGTAAAAAGTTGAGTGATGACATTTCCGGTGATATTCCGGACCAAGGCATCGTGCAGGACCAACCCCCGGAAAACGACAGCTTTGACATAGTCACGTGGCGGTGAAGGGTCCTTCAAAATCATATTTTTAAGCTGGAGCCCCGCAGCAGCTCTTACTTCCGTAGCCACTCCATTGGGGGAGCCGTGATGATGACTAGTGGTGTCATTAACCAATAACTCACAAAGGTAGTTTTCGAATTCGGGCAGAACGCGAGCGTGAGCCAAAAAATCGTTTGCGGCATTCCTTTCTGAAGCATCCCGAGAGAGTGTTGCCTTAAAGATCTTCTCGAGTTCTGCCAACTCGTGTGGTTGAGCTTGCCACATGATGGTGAAGATGGATGCGATGGGTATTTTGCGCTGATTATCCGCGCACATGCAGGTATCGAGAAGCCAGTCTAAGGTTTGGTACTGAGACCAGATGAATGCACTGTATTTTTTTGTTTTTTTTATTTTTTTTGTTTCTTTTTTTGGTATTCTTTTGTTTGGTATTGACTAAATTAGAGAGTCGTTAAGGAATTGATTTTGGAAGTTGTTAATTGTTTTTTAGGAGTGGTTGGGAGAGAAAATCGGTACACCAGGTCATGGTGGCTCTAGTGGTTCAGTGATTCTAGTGGTTCAGTGATTCTAGTGATTCAGTGGTTCAGTGGTTCAGTGGTTCAGTAGTTCAGTGGTTCTAGTAGTTCAGTAGTTCAGTAGTTCAGTGGCTCTAGTGGTTCAGTGATTCTAGTGGTTCAGTGGTTGTAGTGTTCTAGTAGTTCAGTAGTTCAGTGGCTCTAGTGGTTCAGTAGTTCAGTGGTTCAGTGGTTCAGTGGTTCAGTAGTTCAGTGGTTCTAGTAGTTCAGTGGTTCTAGTAGTTCAGTGGTTCTAGTGGTTCAATGGTTCTAGTGTTCTAGTAGTTCAGTGGTTCAGTGGTTCAGTGGTTCAGTAGTTCAGTGATTCTAGTGGTTCAATGGTTCTAGTGGTTCTAGAAAGAGCCTAAGGCTACTTCTCCCTAGTAGTACAGTGTTTTTCAAAACGATTCAAACCACACTAGCAAAATTAAGACTGGTGTCAACGAGTACCTAGCATGTACGGAGACGAGGTACACTGTTTTTCAAAATTATTCAAACCAGCGTGACAAAATGTTTCGAACCAAGAAGACAGATTGGTTCACACCAACTTTCATTAGAAATTAATATTCTGAAATCTTAAATCTGAAATCTGAAATCTGGAGGATTACCTCTTATGGTACTACATTTGGGACAAAAGTCTTGCAGTACCAATCAAGGGTGAACGGACGGAATTGAACTGGTTTCCTTGTTATCCTATATGCAACACTTTGTTACGGGTGTACGAAACATTTTTTTTGAATTATTGGTTTGAAACATTTTGCTGCGCTGATTTGAATAGTTTTGAAAAACACTGTACTTCGTGGATATGTTGTACGCAGACCATTGCTGGACAATAGGGCTGTGCAGATCTTGAACAATATAGGCTGAGCAGGCCTTAGACGAGTGGAAAGGCATAAGAGAAGTTGGGGCCCAGGCTTAGAACCTTGATCTTGTAAGGTACAACTTACATATCCCTGTATATCAATATATACCAAAACATAAGTTGAAAACTGGACTGGTCTAATCCATTGAAACATAATGTCATGGTTTGCTCCAGTTAAATTATAATTCGAATATTAGGTCTTACCCCAAATTCATATCTTCTATGGTTACTAAAAAATCCCAAGATACTATGAGTATGACTATGGATACTACTACTATGGATACTGTGATTATGGATACTGTGATTATGGATACTACTACTATGGATACTATGACTATGGATACTACTACTATGGATACTACTACTATGAATACTACTACTATGGATACCATGACTATGGATACTACGACTATGGATACTGTGACTATGGATACTACTACTATGGATACTACTACTATGGATACTACTACTATGGATACTACGACTATGGATACTGTGACTATGGATACTACTACTATGGATACTACGACTATGGATACTGTGACTATGGATACTACGACTATGGATACTACGACTATGGATACTACTACTATGGATACTACGACTATGGATACTACGACTATGGATACTACTACTATGGATACTACTACTATAGATACTACTACTATGGATACTATGACTATGGATACTACGACTATAGATACTACGACTATGTGACTTGATTAACGCCCCTAAAAGTTGAAAGTTGACTGCCTCGTATAAACAATTTCATATATTCTGTTATATTCTGTGTCGTATATTGTATATCACTGCTCACTGCTCACTCACTATATCAATACAATGATCATGCCCGTTCAATTTTAAAATACACCGTAATATTACAAACTATCATCATATCAAATACCATACCACAGACGCAATCATGGAATAAACCATAATAGGAATACATCATAATGTTATAGAAAGAATGGAATAGACTGGACTAATCCATAGTGTCATAGTATCATTTGTCATAGTGTCATTTGTCATAGTATCGTAGTGTCATAGTGTCATTGTATCATTTGTCATAGTGTCATAGTATCATTCGTTATAGTGTCATAGTGTCATTGTTAGATCCACCATAGGTAGTGATCTACCTATTTCAGTATTTCAAGCCTACGCTATCTACTCCTAACAATGACCATTCCACTGTGCCACAAAATCATTGCACAACCAAAAGGGAATGTGATAAACCCGGGGTACCAGGAAGAAATGTGGAGAGGTTTCCCCTTTTGCACCTAGCAACACCCGTTGACTGAACGAAGCCGTCGTCAAATACTTAAATAGTTCTCTTTCTGGGGAATCATCAACCAAAAACATACTAAACAGAGTACCTGACGTAACAACAAGAATCTAACAGTCACAGTATCATATGTTATAGTAACATGGTGTCACAGTATCATATGTTATAGTACCATGGTGTCACAGTATCAGTTATTATATCACAGTATCTGTTATTATATCACAGTATCTGTTAGATCCACCATAGGTAGGGCACTATCATAGGGACATTATGAAACCTACGATGTCTGATCCCAACATTTGTCACGGCAAACGCCGTATCAAGGCGTTCGGCCGTCTCGGCATTTCGGGTATCGGTGGTTTTCTTTCGAATATTCTAGAACAAACCGTACCATTGTTCTAGTGGAGAGTTTTCCGGTAACACGTTTTTCTCAAAGTTATATAAGCCACCTCGGTTCCTCTCTTTAGGAACCATCAACGAATACAAGTTTAGGCAATATACGTTATAAAGAACATAACAGTATTAATCATTATATTACAGTATCAATTATTATATCATAGTATCAGTTATTATATCACAGTATCAATTATTATATCACAGTATCAATTATTATATCACAGTATCAATTATTATATCACAGTATCATATGTTAGATTCGCGTGAAACGTTCATGAACTAATTTATCTATGTTGGTTGATATCCTCAAAAAGAGCAAATAGACCTACTTAAGTAGTTGATAGTGGGGTAACCAGGTCAATCAGTCGTTACTAGGTGCAAGGGGGAAAATTCTCCACATTTCCTCGTGGTACCTCGTAACATGGTAACTGAGGAGATGACATTATGGAAAGACCATTGATAGATCAGACGGCATAGGCTCAAAATACCTGAATAGATAGAGCACTACATGTGGTAGTTCTAAAAGTCATAGTATCATATGTCATAGTGTCCCAGTATCATATGTCATAGTGTCCCAGTATCATATGTCATAGTGTCCCAGTATCATATGTCATAGTGTCCCAGTATCATATGTCATAGTGTCCCAGTATCATATGTCATAGTGTCCCAGTATCATATGTCATAGTGTCCCAGTATCATATGTCATAGTGTCCCAGTATCATATGTCATAGTTTCAGAAAAAATATACTGGAGTGGAGTTTGCTGGGCCATAAAATTTTCTAATATGTCATAGACTGTATTATATATAATTTCTATGTATCATACCATAGAAGAGGTCAACCATTCCATAGACCATAATATCATAAACTAGACTACACGATACTAAGATTCAAGCCATACTCCACCAGACTCTCATAGAGTGTACTAGAGTGTACTAGACTATAGTACTACAGTATCATATGTCATAAAATAGACTGAACCTTAACCTATATTCAAACTGGAATAAGAGGATAGGATAAAACCAGAGTACCACCATCAGACCATTGTTTGACTCTTTGAATTGTCTGTTTGACTCTTCGACTCGTCTGTTTGACTGTTTGACTCGTCTTTTTGACTGTTTGACTCGTCTGTTTGACTGTTTGACTCGTCTGTTTGACTGTTTGACTTGTCTGTTTGACTGTTTGACTTGTCTGTTTGACTGCTATATCAAGGAGTTTTAGTGGAGAAAAAAGTACAATCCCAGAGAGAATGACCAGTGAAGTTTCAGAAGTTCTCAATACTAAGGAAGTATACACCCAACAGTATCAATCCTGAAGTTAAAGGAATAATATGAAGAGGACTATTACAAAGGGAACTAAACCACTTGATGTAAAAAGAGTGTCTTCACCTTACTTGAAGAAACTCTTGATTATGGAACAAATCCTGCTTCCTGAATACGATGATATAGTATTGAAGGCTTGAAATCAACAGGTTATGAAGTCCACGCTCACCCTTAACTAGATCAATATGGGGTTAGCCATTTTTAGAGCCGTCGAGAACCATCAAGAATCATCGAGAGCCATCGGGAACCATTTCAAGGACTTTTGAGGACATTGACCTTGAGAATCCAGGAATTGGTTAACTCAATTGCCATTACCATGGAACCCAATTGCTCAGGAAAGACTAATAAAATCAACAGCATAAGTGAGAGTTTTTTCTCGTAGACCATAAACCAGAATTGATCTACTGAAGGATTAATTAAGAATCTATTGCTGCCAATTGCTGCCAACTGCTGCCAACTGCTGCCAATTGCTACCCATTACTACTAAGTGAGAATACCAGATTCAGAAAGACAAAAAGAAAGTCAATACTTGAATACCCAGCGTTTGAGTACTACTTAGTGGAGTACTACTTAGTGGAGTATTAGTTAGTGGAGTACTACTTAGTGGAGTACTACTTAGTGGAGTATTAGTTAGTAGAGTATTAGTTAGTAGAGTATTAGTTAGTGGAGTACTACTTAGTGGAGTACTACTTAGTAGAGTATTAGTTAGTGGAGTACTACTTAGTAGAGTATTAGTTAGTGGAGTTAGTTGGTAGAGTATTAGTTAGTGGAGTTAGTTGGTAGAGTATTAGTTAGTGGAGTACTACTTAGTGGAGTATTAGTTAGTGGAGTACTACTTAGTAGAGTATTAGTTAGTAGAGTATTAGTTAGTGGAGTACTACTTAGTGGAGTATTACTTAGTGGAGTACTACTTAGTAGAGTATTAGTTAATGGAGTGCTACTTAATGCAGTTACTTAAACTACTCTACTACAGTATTCAGGACTATATTATAGTTACAGTGTTTTTTAAAACTATTCAAACCAGTGCGACAAAATGTCTCATACCCCTTTGCACAGTCTTTCAAACCAAATGGCGTAATGTTTCACACCAACTTTTATTAGAAATGAACATTCTGAAATTTTATATCTGGACGATTAAATCTGGACGATTGCCTCGTATGTACCATATTTGGGACAAAAGTCTTGCAGTACCAATCAAGGGTGAAAAACGGATGGAACAACTTGTCCTTTTGGTTTGAAAGACTGTGCGAAGGGGTACGAAACTTTTTGTTGAGCTGGTTTAAAACTTTTTGTTGCGCTGGTTTGAAACATTTTGTTGCGCTGGTTTGAAACATTTTATCTTCTTGGTTCGAAATATTTTGGCGCGCTGGTTTGAATACATTTGAAAAACACTGTAACTAATCCATTCTACCACTATACCCTACTGTATACTCTAGACTACACTAGCAACAAGACACTATATACTCTCTATTATCTAACTATGCTAACTAGCTCACTGTACTACTGACTCACTATTGCTTTTTATGACTACTCTAAATTGCTCTATACTATAAACACTTAGTGGAGTATTAGTAGTAGTGGAGTATTAGTAGTAGTGGAGTATTAGTAGTAGTGGAGTATTAGTAGTAGTGGAGTATTAGTAGTAGTGGAGTATTAGTAGTGGAGTATTACTTACTCAATCTATACTCCAAAATCCAATAGAGAATCAATTGGAAGTGAGTAAGGTTGAAGACACTAAAGGATGTAGAGCTACAAATAGACACGTAACATCAAACGCAACACCAGTATCATGAGGTAATTCACAAACTACCAAGAAAAAGAAATGAGGCAAGTTGCTTGAAGGACTACTCTTGTGGACCTATACTATATTAACTGTAAGTCACGTGACTACACTCATCATTACCAGTGGTAAGTGAGTTAGTCATACCTTGTAAATTTAAACTTATTTTAATCAGTATTATGCGTTTATGGGTGACTAGACATATAATAGTATTAGATTATTGGATACCAAGGACCATATAATCCTTAGACACCATGGTAGATACCGCGAAGATATCTGAGGTCATTAGATATCTTGAAGATATCATTATTAGAGTTTATTTCATAATTGGGATGGGCTGGAATAGCTATAGGGACTGCTCGAATTCCGCCAATTTCTCTGTGAGCTCGTCCAATTTGCCAAGCAACGGCGTGAACATATCATGCATGGGCTTGGACCTCTTCTTGTCACGCGGTGAGATTGGATTTGCAATATCCGACTCCGACTCGCTGATCTTGATATCGGAATGGTTCAGAATACTGGTCCGCGGCGTGCTGACCTCCTCCATCAGTTGTGTTTTAAAGCTTTGGGTATCGGGAATCATACCTTCAGGGTCTCCATCCAGCCCTAGGTCTTCTGCATGGAGTACTCCGCCAAATGTCACCTCTCGACTTGTATCTGTGAGGTCTGATGTCACGAGATGAAGACGGTCGATAATGAGTGACCGACGGACTTGGCCTCCATCATCGTTGAATTGCTTGGATGGCTCTTGCTGGGGGGTGTCGGGAGAAAAGGATCCTATGGACGCCTGGTCCTCCTTGACATGCATATTAGGCTGATCGAACCCAAAAAGCTCATGCTCTTTGGCCGCACTTTTCTTGCGGGACTTTTTGTTGATCTGGAGGGGAATTTCGCTGGGGAAGACGTCACTAAGTACTTCCAGGTGCTTTTCATCGGCCTCGTGATCCGCCAAACTGGCGCCGGGGGTCATATCTTCGTGTGACATAGAGTAGTAGTGGTCGGAGAAATCCACCTCATCATCATCGGAGAACTCCATCTCGTCATCTTCAAGACCACGTGAGTCCTCCAAGTTCTCGAACGTCACCAGCTTGTTACTGAGCTTGAAGGCCCCGGATTTTTTAAGAATCGACCCTGTTCGCCCAAAAAGAACGGGTTTCGTATCGGACGGACTCGTTACCTCTTCAGACAGAGCGACCACTTCCTTGGATTGAACGCCAGTGGTCTCCAACTCCAACTCCTTGTCTAAGTTCTCGTTACGGAAGCAATTAAGCCGTGCAAGCCGCTCTTCATAGGTTTCCAAGCACTCTGCAGGAACAAAGCCGATTTTTCCATGTTCATCATCATCAAACAAATCCTCTTCTGAGCCTCGTGCATTCCAGAGCAGTAGACGTTCCGATTTGGAGAGTTTTTGAATAAGCCACCAGTAATTGTCCAGGTCATTGCGCAAGTACACCGGCTCGTCTCGGGATAAGGTGCAATGCAGAGGGTCAGGCCCCAGGAAATCATAGATCCCATAAAGTTTATCCGGGTCCAATTCCCGAGGAGGCATCCGAGGAGGCAGCGGAGGTAAGAGCAACTCGGGTTCTAGCCCCAAATCTTCTTCGCTGGAGTTCTCATTGGTGGGGCTGGCCTCGAGGTCTGCATTGCTCAAGTCCTGTGTAAAGCTATCACTGTCGTAATAGTCGTCATAATGGTCTAGGTTGTAGTCGTCGTCTCCACCGTATACCAACTCCCGGGCCTTTTTTTCGGGGGAAACCATGCATGCCTGTGTTCGACCCGGCAGCACTTTGGGAGAGGCTCTTGGAGACGGGCTTAAAGGAGCCACGTCTTGATCTAGGTTCAAAGAGTCTAGAAAACCGCGATCCACGGTATTTGCAGTTTTTTCAGATCGATTAGAAGAAATTTCGGGTCGATTAGGAACAAGGGAGTCAGAACTATTTGATTTTTTAGCCTTTCCTTGACCTTGTTTAGTGTGGGAGGCATCACGGGAGTCCACATGCAGATCGTGGTTTTCATCCAAAGTTACTTCGAATGCTGGCGGACTAGCAGAGCTACCAGGCGAGTATTCACGTCCAAAACTGGTGGCCGAAAACTTTTGTTGGCGATTTGCATATACACGCTCGGCATCGAAGTTGGAGCCGTTGTTTTTAATGTAGTTTAGCACGCTCAGCTGGATGTTCTGGCGAGCCACGCCTACATAGGCTGGGTCCTGCACCACGGAACCATGGGACGTGTGTGATTGGTTGGTATGAGTCAGAGACGATGATGATGTGATGGATAGTTTTCGTTCGAGGTCGTGTAGAAGCCTGTTCGTGGACTCGAGTTTGTCTAGGGACATGATGCAAGGTATGGATATATAGGGACAGATGTTCAGGGGGAGCCACCGTAGTTATAATGTTATTGGATTTTTGGTTAATAGATCGACCCTTAGACCGTAATCTTTTTGTATTGGAGTTGCAGGCTTTATTCTTGGCCTTGATGGTTTATTGTTGGTTTTGATGGTCCTTTTGTTTCAGCCTCGTTTCAGATTTCAGAAAATTAGATCGGGCTAGACTTGGGTACAGATCCAGACCTTAGAAATGGAAGCAGATATAGCTTAAATGTTTCAAAACGGGTTCTAAATTGGTTTCGGGACGGTTTCAGGATGGGAGCCCGTGGCAGAGGTTCAGGCACAGATCAATCCAAAAAAGAATCTCCGTTCGAGTCGCGTGTAACGTTTCACTAGGGACCGTGTCGATCTCAGGTCAGAGGATCCGAGGGAAGTCACGTGGGAGGGGCAGCGAGCGAGAGAGCGAGAGAGTGGACGGGGGGCACGGGTGTTTGGCGGGAAGGTTCTTCTTTTTTTTTTTTTTTTTTTTTTTTTTTGACTTCTCTGCAGGCTTGAAAATGGGTTCCGGTTTGGTGGTCAGGAAAAATCGTTTAGATTTTGGTAGCCAGATCAAAGGGTCTAGAAAAGAGAAATTTGAGGTGGGTATTTTCTATGATAGCGCGAGTCTCTGCGATAGCCTACACCTGCGCGCTATGCAGGCCAGGCACCACCTTCGTGTAATGCAGGCGTATCAACGGCCAACAAAAAAAAAACAGAGGTAAAAAAAACGGGTAAAAAAGGGGGCATAGAATAATTGTGTACAGGAATCGAATGGTGGTAGTAGATAGTATGGAATTACCCAAATAGGCAATTATTTGGGCCTGGTGATGTTCCTGTCTTTGGTGCTTTTTGGTTTTATTGGCTATTTTAGTTGTAGGCTGTGCAGTGAGTAATTGAGCGAGTGAGAAGTGCAGTGAGTGAGAAGTTCAGTGAGTGAGAAGTTCAGTGAGTGAGAAGAGTAGAGGGACCTAGTACAGGTAAAATATGAGAATCTTTCAAACGGTATTTTATTTTTTATTTTTTCGGGTGTAGTGGTTTAGTTTTGGATTAGTTAGGTAGTGCATAGTGTTTGGAGTAGTTGGTTTAGGAGGGGGTCTTTTTTTGGGGGGGAAATTTGGCGTAATGGTGTATTCGTGGTGTATCCGTGGTGTAGGTTTAGTAGTGAAAAGTGAGCATATTTTAGTGCAGCGCACTGGTGAGGTGATGTGGTATGTGCAGTACAGGCGAAATATATACTTTAAATAGAAAATTTAGACTACAGCATAGATGAATGTATAGTGGAGTTTGGTGAATATCTTGGTGGGGGGGTATCTTGGTGGATAATTTGGGTCTGGAGGTTTAGTAGTACACTCTGTGCCTAACAAGTACGATATCAGCTTAAGAAACCTACTACTTTATATAAATTATTTAAAGTATATAGTCTAGGCTTGCTTAGGTGAGGACCATTGAATTTAGTTCTTCAATTTGAGTTTGGGTCTGCAATTCGAAGGGTTGGTTTTGGTTTTGGTTAGGAGCCCTGTCCACCTAACGATGGTTTTGAGCACTGTTCACCTAACTATGGTTTTGAGCACTGCCCATCATCGGCTTCTTCACCACTTTTCACAAAATACAGTGTTTTTCAAAATTATTCAAACCAACGCGACAAACTATTCAAACCAGTGCGACAAAATGGTTCAAACCACCATGACAAAATGTTTCGAACCAAGAAAACAGAATGGTTCAAACCAAATGTCATAATGGTTCAAACTAACTTTTATTAGAATTCAATATTCTGAAATTTTAAATCTGGAGGATTGCCTCTTATGGTACTAAATTTGGGACAAAAGTCTTGCAGTATCAATCAAGGGTGAAAAACGGACGAAACTGAAACTGAACTATTTTCCTTGTTATCCTGTATACAA
>NLAO01001589.1:9864-69023 GCA_002370835.1 Metschnikowia continentalis | reverse complement strand
CGATTTCTTGACATTTATAAAAAGAGAAAGAACCTTAAGCTTTCTGCCCTCTGTGAGAAACTTGGAAACCCAAAAGAGCGTTTGAACATCATATCTGATTTGAACAAGTTATTTGATTCTCAACAAGGACAGTAAGAAACTTTCCCCCAACCCCCTCCCCCCTATCTTTGTTTTCAGTAAAAAATTAATATAAAAGCCACAAAAAAACCGTGTAAAAATTCAATAAATTTAAAATAAATATAACAATGAGTAAAGAATCAAAATTAATGTGGTAATTGTGAATGTGTTAAATGTGTAAAGAATTAAAATTTGTTGGTAGTTTCACGCGATTTTGAAGCTGAAACCTTGACTACTGGTGTTTCAAGTGAAACACCATCACAGAAACAAAAATAATGAATTAGTACATAGAAAAATTAATGAACTTTTAAATGTGCATTGCATGATGTAATATGGTGTAACGTGGTGCAGTGCAGGATAATTCTTATTTATTTGTTGGATAGATAATTGATTTGAGATTGCTTTAACCGTGTCAACCCAATTTTGGCGAAATCCGCGCTTCGCACGCCCATACAAATTAGACAAATCGGAGACAAAATTGTCCAGAATTGTCCAGAAATCCAGCGCACAACTGTAATGCGGACCTGCATATAAGGCCCTCGTAAGCAGTTAANTAGACAAATCGGAGACAAAATTGTCCAGAATTGTCCAGAAATCCAGCGCACAACTGTAATGCGGACCTGCATATAAGGCCCTCGTAAGCAGTTAACCCACTGTTTCCCGTCCGATCAACGTTAGTTAAGCCACTTAGGGCCACAGTGAGTAATGCAGTGGGAGACCATGTGTGAAATTGTGGTGCTGCAATCTTTTTATTTTTTACTTTTTGCTATTATATTTAGAACCCAAGTGTATTCTTGTATGTCAAATCTCTACTCCTGATTTCAGTTTCCTGTTTAGTGAATAGTAGGTGGAGGATGGGCTTCGTAGTAAGGTAGAAGGATCTTTGCAACAGTAGGTATAGATGAAACGCCCGAAGTAAGGAGAATTTCAAGGACCTGGGAGAGGAAGGTTCACGGTAAGGTGAACAATCAAGTCTTCTGAGGGTGGATAGAACGTCTTGGTAAGGACACGTGGGTTTCACGAGGCATAATCCTTGTTGCTTGTGGGTATTGAGCTGGAGAAAATACTCATCGTCGGTGTTCTCCCATCAGAGAAACCAAACGAAGAAAGTGGAGTCGGACTGAAGAGCGGTAACCGTAGCGGAGGAGAATGCAAATTTGTTTGCAAGGGCCAGCCAACATCTATGCCGACTTTAGTGATAGACGGTGAAGGGAAAACCATTGGAGCAGACGATAGAGCAGAGGAACGTGATTAGGAGGGGGTTGAGGAGAAGAAGGGGAATGAAAAGGAGGGCGAAGTGAAAGGAGTATTAAAGAAGGAGGTGTTAGAGAAGGAGGTATTAGAGAAGAAGGTGTTAGAGAAGGAGGTATTAGAGAAGGAGGTGTTAGAGAAGGAGGTGTTAGAGAAGGAGGTATTAGAGAAGGAGATAAAGGAGACAAGAAGGGAAAGGAGGGAAATGGCGAGAAGAATATAGATGGGGACTTGGGGTTCATTAATTGATAGTTCCTTATTTTCATCGTCCATTTCTTTGTTCTGCCTCGTGGATACAAATTTCCCCAAGTGTACGACTCTAGATCTACATGTTCAATTTGAGTAAAACTATGATTTGAAGTGTCAAAATCACATTAACGGAGAACTTAGAAATATGGTTTGTCACAAGCTCAAAGTGCAACGTGACATTTAATATATTGGGAGAAACACACAGGAAGACTTCCAGGAAATTTCGAAAACAATTTAATGAGGATTGTCACATTCATATTAATGGGGAGGCTCATGCCTAAGAAAGGAGTTGTGAGAAGTAAGGTGTGATTGCAGTCATTCTCACCAATTCAGCATGTACCATTAATACTCAGTCCCAAACGAAAGATTCCTAGTTATGAAAAAGGGAACTAAAAATAACTAGGGCTGTACTTCCTCAAAGGATAATAGTGGTGACACTGGGGCAAGAAGTGTGCATGACTCAGGGGATGATCTGATTCTCGTACTATCGTTCCGATAAGCATGCGTGACATAAGAAATCTCTTCATTCACTTGCCTTTCTATAAAACTAGACGTTAATTTATTCTCAAGAGCAGTAATCATCATGAAACCATCTATGGCTTGCTGACATTGAAGGAAAAACCATTGAAGGGAAAACCATTGAAGGGAAAACCATTGAAGGGAAAACCATTGAAGGGAAAACAATTGAAGGGAAAACTATTGAAGGAAAAACTATTGAAGGAAAAACTATTGAAGGGAAAACAATTGAAGGGAAAACAATTGAAGGAAAAACCATTGAAGGAAAAACCATTGAAGGGAAAACAATTGAAGGGAAAACAATTGAAGGAAAAACAATTGAAGGAAAAACAATTGAAGGGAAAACAATTGAAGGGAAAACAATTGAAGGAAAAACTATTGAAGGGACATAAGCTTATTTGTGGGACTAAGCTAGCAATGAGGGATGTTCGAGACATAAAATGGAGTTCCAAAAACTTATAGTCGATGGATGATTACACAACGTGTTGGATAAGGTCGTGGTGTGGAATGAGATCAATAGGCTCAAGGTGGTCGGTGGTAGCTATTGACTATGGTAGCTATTGACTATGGTAGCTATGGACTATGGTAGCTATGGACTATGGTAGCTATGGAGTCTATGGTAACAGAAGGACAACTGTTAGCCGAATCAGCTTAACTATGGGATCGGGGTACTTCCAGGGGATAGAAGCAAGAACAAGACTTGGTCATGAAACAAGCACGAAACAAGCTCACAAAGATATGACTCTGGGAAGGTATAGTTCAACTGACTTTTAAGTCCTACACTCTTTTCAAATCGTTTGTGTTGAACTGAAAGAGGCAGTTCACGGATTATATGCAATCCATATGTTGTATGTTAGGTCGTTCAGCCACCCAAAAACAAAATAAAGGTGTTCAACGTTTGGAATTTTTGTTGCTTTTATGACGGCTAGTATTCCTGGAAACCTAGTGTAACCCCCCTGCAACCTAATAAATATATTATTGCTGCGTTTGAATTTATGGCCGAACTTAAGTTGCGTTATAATTAAGGGTAGTGACGGCAACAAGTTTCAGTAACTTGGATTTCCACATTACTGGCGATCCGCCAAACATTTTCATGTAACCTGTAACCGATCGATATCCTTCAACAGGAGCAGAAACAGGAGCAGGAACCGAAATAGGAGCAGAAACAGGAACAGGAGCAGGGGCGGCACTTTCAGTTTATGGATCGGGTGCGGTAGGAACAGTTTTCGCTGGGGAAGGAGTGAGGGCAGAAATTGCAGCCAAAATGTAGAGTGCGACTTCATACGTCAATGAGTACACCATATGAAGAAGGGCGCAGAAGAGTCCCGCAAGACCCAAGACAGTGTGGGCAATAAGCCATATAATAGGGAAGTAAATTTATATAGGGAATGTCTCGTCAATTAGTCAGTTGGTAATGAACTGTTAATGAACGGTTAATGAACGGTTAATGAATTGGTGATGAACGGTTCACGAGTTGGTAATGAATTAGTTGGTGATGAATGAGTTGATAATGAATGAGTTGGTAATGAATGCCCCGTCAATTTGCCAGTTGGTAATGAACGGTTAATGAACGGTTAATGAATTGGTGATGAATGAGTTGATAATGAATGAGTTGGTGATTAAAGGGTTGGTGATTAAAGAGTTGGTAATGAATGAGTTGGTAATGAACGGTTCATGAGTTGGTATTGAATGAGTTAGTGAAGAATGTGTTGGTAATGAGCGGTTCATGAGTTGGTAATGAACCGTTAATGAGTTGATGATGAATGAGTTGATAATGAATGAGTTGGTAATGAACGGTTAATGAACGGTTAATGAATTGGTGATGAATGAGTTGGTGATTGAGTTGGTAATGAACGGTTAATGAGTTGGTGATTAAAGAGTTGGTGATTGAGTTGGTGATTGGGTTGATGATTAAAGAGTTGGTGATTAAAGAGTTGGTGATTAAAGAGTTGGTGATGAATGAGTTGATAATGAATGAGTTGGTAATGAATGCCCCGTCAATTGGCCAGTTAGTAATGAACGGTTAAATTGTTGGTGATTGAGTTAGTGATGAATGAGTTGGTGATTGAGTTAGTGATGAATGAGTTGGTGATTGAGTTGGTAATGAACGGTTAATGAGTTGGTGATTAAAGAGTTGGTGATTAAAGGGTTGGTGATTAAAGGGTTGGTAATGAATGAGTTGATAATGAATGGTTCATGAGTTGGTGATGAATGAGTTGGTAAAGAATGAGTTGATAATGAATGAGTTGGTAACGAATGAGTTGGTGATTGAGTTGGTGATTAAAGAGTTGGTGATTAAAGAGTTGATAACGAATGAGTTGGTAATGATTGAGTTGGTGAGTGGTGATTAAAGGGTTGGGGAGGATGCCACAAATTTTGACTCTGAGGAAGAGGAGACCCTCTAAAAACAAAGGGGACTGTACTATTCTGTGTTAGACCCACCATGGATAATGTACTACCCATGTGGATGTTGAAACCCTACACTGGTCGATTAGATGCTGAGCGGCCTTCGGCATCCAGTTTCCGACCCAAACTCTACTGCTTCCCTTCCACCACCCACTCCAGTGACCTCACTTGACTTCTCCACACAACCTGCAGATCACCAACGATCTTCGGATCCATACACTACCGCAACTGACTATCCAGTTTCCGACCCAGCTACGTCCCTACACCCGCCTCTCACCCCTTATACCTTAGGTCACGACCCCAAGGGTGCTCCAACTGGCCCCGGGAAGGAGTCCTGGCGTCAACATCAACCATTATGCCCACCAAGTGGACACTTTGCAAACATTAGGGTTAATGACCCCAAGCCCACGCCTACGGCTTACTCATACATTCTATCCCGTGCAAATTACCTTGCACTTTGACCTATACAGAAATCTTTGGATTATAACTCTACTCAAGTCAAGAACCTACGGACCGATAACCGATCAAAAGACAGAATTTCTTGTTCTTTCAAAGAAATCACGACAGATACAACCATCTACGCATTTCAACTCCACTTAACTATTTATGCATTGCAAATCCACTCAACTATTTATGCATTTCAACTCCACTTAACTATTTATGCATTGCAAATCCACTCAACTATTTATGCATTGCAACTCCACTCAACTATTTATTCATTGCAACTTCACTCAACTGAGCCTTTAAGTGAACCTGACTACTCCGTCAAACAACTTGTCACGAAGACGTATCGGCCTTCCATCATCACAAGTTTCTGTCCAAAAACTGAAACCACGAAACTAATGCCAAAGTCTCTCGCTTGAGCGGACCTTCTTACTTTTAAGTTTAACCACCGTTCACTCCTGTTCATTATCCAACAGACATCCTGCAAGGGGACCTGCCTCTATCAAACAGTTCAACAGGTCCTTACACATACACTTGGCCTGAGCTCTTCCTTTCTACAATAGCACCCGCTCCCCGATTAACTGAACGACATTCCAGGCTTGGGGGAGATGTTAGACCCACCAAGGGTAGTATACTACCCATATGGATATTGAAAACCTGCACTGGTCGATCAGATGTTGAGCGGCCTTCGGCCTTCAATACGACCTCCATTCCTCTATGCCGGACTAGTCTATAAGGTGCAATGGTTCCTTCGACGAATGAACATACAAAACACACGAAACAGAGTACTGGATTTAACTAGAATCTAACACTCTGAAGGAAATAATAAGAGCCAAGTGGTCAATAGCCATGAAAAAGGTCAATCGGTAATAGATGAAAACGACCAAAACATTGTTTTCAACAAGAATAAGACGGTTGGGTGGGACTTCCATGTTAGATTCTTGTTGTTACGTCAGGTACTCTGTTTAATATGTTCATTCGCCGATGATTCATTGAAGGGGGCATCTGAGCTGCTTTTTTAGTGATTGGAGGGAAAACGTGGCTCATAAAACTCTTCAAAAGAACAATAGCGACTTAGAGCCATCATTGTATGAAGTACGATGATGGCCCTCAGTACGATGATGGCCCTCAGTACGATGATGGCTCTAAACACCATGATAGCTGAGAATAATGCCTTATTGAATATCTATTGTTAGAAACAGAGGCGGTGGGCTCATAATACCTCTATGAATAGAGGGCCTATGGTGGATCTAACACTATGACTATATTATACCATTAAACTAGTATATTTTAGATCCGCCATAGGCAGGGCCCTGCCTATGAAGGTATTATGAAGCCTCTCAGTCCGATTGTTACAATGGCCATTGCAAACGCCGTGTCACGACCATCGTTGTATGAAGTACTATGATGGTCCTTTCGAATATTCTGGAACAATCCTTACCATTGTTCTGGTGGAGAGATTTTTTGAAGCCACGTTTTTCTTAAAGTATATAAACCACTCCGGCTCCTTTCCTTGAGGAGCCAGCAACGAGTACAAGATTAGGTTAAGACACGTTATAAAGAACATAACAGTATATACCATACTACATTACTATACTAGTCTATATCATACTACTTCACTATACTAGTATATACTACTTTACTATACTACTATATATCATACTACTTTACTATACTATAATATATTACACTACTTTATACCATACCTTGATGAACTATTGGAGGGCTTAGAAAAACGCACTAATGCTATGATGTGTGAAATTCACAATGGCCTTCGTAGTGATTCCGAGCCCTTTTTGCTCTTTTTTTTTTTTAGCTTGAGCTGAAGATTTGTTAGCTCCGAAAGATTTTCTCATATGCTTCATTATTTATTTTGGAAACATATGGATCAATTTTGTCTGTATCTGGTCGTTTCTTTGACCAGATTGGCCAGTACTGACCTGGTCTATTCTTTGACCAGTTTGGCCAGTACTGACCTGGTCCATTCTTTGGTCAGTACTGAACTGCTTCACTTCTAGGGAGCCTGACCAGATCATCCGAAAAAATACGTAGTAAGCTTCGTCAACAAACTGGTCAAAAAAATCTTCACCAAGCCGGGTCCCAGTTGTTGGATGTAGTGGTTTTTCGTGTTCAATGGCACGTATTCTTTGCTCAAGCCGTCCTCCGAGAAATTTGGTGGCACTGCTTCGGAGCCCTCGTAAATTGTACCGTCCCAACAATAACGCTTAAAGCACTTCTTGCACTCGTCCGACTGTACAACTCCCAGCCGCTCCTCAGACCTTCTGACCATAGCACACCCCACGCAAAATGGCCAGTCGTCCGTCTGGTTTCCCCTCAGTGCCACGTCGAACCCATTGGTCACCATGCCCTTTTTTTCTGCATCCGAATATGTAAGTTTCAATGTGCTTGTGTTGGACAAAAACTCGTAGGGCCGGTTGGCTATATACACGACGATTGGCGGAACCACTCCGTCCTTGGCCAAATCTGTTAAGTTGCGTGCGTCACACCCGAAAAATGTCGGTTTGGCCGTCAAGTTGTGATGGAGAAACGTCTTCTGGTCCGGCACATAGGGGATCACCGTCAGTTTACCTTCATACGTGAACTGGCGCTCATACGAGTTGATGAGCGATTTTCCATCGGGCCATGCTGCTCCATCATTATCGAAAGAGAATACAAGATCCAAATTGCGCTCCTTGATGGCCACCGTAGAAAGAGGCACGATTTCCCCCGCCAATCCTCCGTCCATCAAGTACAACGTCTCGGAGGTCAGGATGTTTTCGGACTTGGCGTATTCCGACTTGTAGAACGGATTGGGGTTGTACCATGCAATATCTTGTCTCTGTTTCAGCATATTCACGAGAAACTTCTTGACAAAGTACTTGAGCACGCTGTTCAACGTCTTGCAGTTGTCACACGCCAAAGTATTAAGGAACTGGTTGAAGAGGGAGGAAGAAGTACCCAAAACAAAGGCAGTATTGTCCAATCCACTCATACACTTGCTCACCGGCTGGCCATTCTCTACCCTTGTTCCGAGATACCGAATATCCGTAAAGGTATTGATGGAGGAGTCGAAGGAGCCCATTTCAAAAGGATTAAACTCGATGATGGGCGAGTTCAAGTCATAGACCAATGATCCAGGTCTTCTAGCCAAGGCTGTGACCAATGGGAACGGCATATCGTGGTCTGCAAACACTTGTAGATGCTGGATATCGCTCCAAGAAGCCGAATCCATGTAATTAAGCTGTTTCTGGTCCATGTCCGTCCCTTTCAAGCCTGGAGTTTTCTCCAAAAAAAGCGAATGAGCCAAAAGACGACCCCACACATCCGTAATCGAGGTAGGGAATCCAGCAGACTGTTTTGCCAGCACATCGACCGAGATTCCCTTATTTTCAGGAGCATTCCACCAACTAAGATGCGTAATTGTCTTGTTATAGTTGTTGGAAGCAAAGTCATATGCCAAAGCAGCCGTTTGCGAGATGTTGACAAACGAATCAAGATTATGGTAATCCCACACATTGTATGGGTTCTCTAAAACAACCTGCTCCACAGTAGGCCAGCCTTGGAAGATCAAGGAGGCAAGAAGCCAAGACCCACCAGAAAGTCCTGCTATATACAGGGTGGCCTGAAGGATTCCGCCTAACCCATTTTGAGTATCGGAAGTGCGGTTGTCCAAAGCTGCGAGCTGTCCTGCTCCACTTAACATGGCACGAAGACCACCGCCCGAGAAGGCCACTGCAATTTTGATGGAATCAGAGTCAGAAATAGAGTCAGAAGCAGAACCATTATCGGAACGTGCATATAGATGGGTATTTTCTGTAGCCAGAACTTTTTCCACAGATTCAGAAACCGCTTTAGGATCAGAGTCAGAAATGGATCTCTTCTTGTGGCTTTGAGAGAGACCAACGCGGTTCAAAAACGCCTTAATGGCTTCATCCGTCTTGACATTTCTCTGTTTCATCCATTCGGCTTCCGAAGCCGAGATCTTTCCTCCTTCCCGAATAAGACTGTTTCCCGGACACTGTGCAGGAGCAGGGGCATAAGCACCAACCACTACCAAAAGCAAAACAAGTACAACCGGTGTCATTCCCAATAATTTGAAGACTTAATGTGAGTGTTCAAAGTCCAATATATTAACTAGACTTCCTGTTAATATCAACTGACTGCTAATATCAACTGCTAATATCAACTGACTCTTAATGTATACCTCCGAACTTCCGGTATAATAACTAGACTGTGGCAGCTGATATCAACTGACTGACTCCCTTTTGATGTATACCTCCGAACAGACAATCTAATATATTTGACTGCAATATGTCCAATGGCTAATGATATTTCTGAAATGACTGCTAATATACGTCTTAACTGACCGGAATATGTCTAATATATGTCAAGGTATAACTCTCAACTGAGCTTTAATATACCTCTTCACTGAGTATCCAATATTAGCTAGACTGGCTATTAATCTGTTCAAAAGGAATAATGTGTACCTCTTAGGAGACTGTTGTCAATGGATTATTTATGTAAGAAATTCCGTGACTTTTGAATATCCTGTGACTTATGACCAATACGTTTGAATGGAGGGATACCTTTATATATACGTTTTGGAATGGCGTAGATACCTATGGTAACTGGTGACTGGTGAATATTGTTCGATTGATGGATTGTGGATTGTTCAATTGTTGGTTTGCACGTTTTCGATTGTTCAATTCTTGAATTGTTCGACTGTTCAATTATTGAATTGTTCGATTGTTCAATTATTGAATTGTTGGTTGGCCGACTATTAGATTGTGACTATTTTTTTGGGTTAGTAGATTATCACCAAACAATGCGTATTGTTGATGCGGGTATATGCTAGTGTTTGCTTAATAATGATCAGTATGCTTAACAATGAACAGTGCTATAAAAACAAATATGTTTGATAATGAGCAGTAATAATGACAAGTATGCTTGATAATGAGCAGTAATAATGACAAGTATGCTTGATAATGAGCAGTACTATAATGACAAGTATGCTTAATATTGACCAGTGCTATAATGTGAGTATATTTACCGCCGACTTCTGGATTGGGTGGTTTTGGTAGTGATTGAAATGGGTCGATGTATGGGCGGGTAAATGTATGGATGGTGAATGTATGGATGGTGAATGTATGGATGGTGGATGTATGGGCGGGTAAATGTATGGGCGGGTAGATGTATGGGTTAATGTATAGTGAATTTGATGGTGGGTGTGGAAGAAGGTGAAGATGAAGAGGGTGAAGAGAAGGAAGGGAAAAGGGTAAGGGTAAGGGTAAGGGAGAGGGTGAGGGTAAGGGGAGGGAGAAGGGGGGAGAAGGGGGGAGGATGGTGGCAGGATATGTGGGTTTTGGGGGGGAGTGAGTAGTGGGGTATATCTACTTCCTAAACGGGCAATGTGTCCCGCATGAGTGGTGTATGTTAGGCCAACACGTGCGCGGCTAATGACGTTTAGACTGCATATAGACAAACCTTCTGAGCCCTTATTCGACATTCCTATTCATGCAGCTCTCTCGAGTCACTATTGTTTTGGCTGCAATAATCCTTTATTGTAAGCTGGCTGCTTATTCTGGTTGATACTTGCATACAATGGGGGGTGCTCGCGAAGTTTACGAGCAATACTGCAGATAAGCAAAAAAGAAACATGAATAGTATACTTAATTCAACTATATGCACTACCAAATGAATTTATATGCAGTCCCAAGGATCCCCAAAGGTCCTCATCCTCCTGCCCCAATCCACGATAATGTGTTATTAGGCCTTGTATTATTTACGTTGAAGTATATGATAGACGTCAATGTATATGCAGGTTGAGAGATTTTTAGTACTGAAACACTCATGAAACACTCATGAAACAATCATAAAACAATCATGAAACACACATAAAACATTTGATGTTACTTGCATTTGTAGAACATTATAGATAAATAGGGCCTGCATATTGCTCATGCTTTAATAGAAGAATCTATCGTATAATAACTCTTACTATAATAGTCAGGGCTCATATGCAGACATCACTGGTGTTGAACTTGAGGAACAAGTACACCTGCGGGTACTGCATGTTCCTGTGACTGCATACACATGAAACAATGATTGGTATTGTCTTCGAGAGGTCCACTGCCAACGTATCTCTCTCGAGGGCACTTGTCTAACACTTGTCCAATATTGGCTATTGTTTTGGAGAATACAATGGGCCGAGTGGGTTAGGGCTGGAGCCCCAGACCTGACTATATATAGAGAGGGTCCCGCTCAGACTTGAACGGTAGAAATTGGAACAACAAGTCAAGGACATCCTAGCTTAATATATATACAGATAAGAATGGAAGCAACAGAGATGATTACTGAGGTTCCTCACTTAAGAGACTTATTGAAGTGCAACATGATAAACATTCCAGAATATGGGAGTGTATTTTACAACTCTCAACAACTGGAACATATCTTGACAGATACATTGTATGCAGGACTTTCGGTAGAATCCAAAGATGACGTGATTAACATGCATTCATAATAATGTGCTCATACCGTGATTTTTTTTTTTTTACTTTTGTCTCTTTTAGGCTTCCTCTAGTGTGGTAGAATATTGCCTAACTTGTCTATCCATTTTGCAGTCTTCACTAATTTTGACTTTTTAGTCTCTTTTCGCTAAATTTTACTGTCAAAAGTCTATACTTCTCTAGTATAAGATGATCTAATACTTGCGTAATAATTGTCTAACTACTATCTACTTCCTGTCTACTCTTTTTGAAATCTGTCTGCTTTTTGTCTAATGTGTGTCTACTTTTTGTCTAATATCCTTCTAATATCTGTCTAAAACCTGTCTACTTTCTGTCCAATTAGTGGTGAAAATTTGCCTTACATTTGTTTAATTTTTGTCTAACTTCTGTCTGACTGTTGTCTAATTTTTGTCTAACTTCTGTCTGACTGTTGTCTACTTTCTGTCTACTTCCTGTTTGATATCTGTCTACTTTTTGTCTAATATCCTTCTAATATCTGTCTAAAACCTGTCTACTTTCTGTCCAATTCGTGGTGAAAAATTGCCTTACATTTGTCTAATTCTTGTCTAACTTCTGTCTAACTTCTGTCTACTTTCTGTCTACTTTCTGTTAACTTTTTGTCAAGTTTCTGTCTACTTTTTATCTAATTTCTGTCTAATTTCTTTCTAAAGTTTGTCTAAAGTTTGTCTAATAGTTGTCTGGACTCTGTCTAAAGTTTGTCTAAAGTTTGTCCAAATTTTGTCTGAGACCTGTCTAATATTAGTCTAACCTACATACTACAAATAATACAGGAGTGCTAAACTCATAATGTAAATTTGTCGATAGTATAGAGAAGTGTTTTGTAATACTAGCTCTGGTATTAGTTTTCCGGGTGTTTGGGACTTACTGGGACAGACTGTTACTATGACAGATTATGGTGGTGAAGCCATTTTCAAAATAATAGAGGCTTATACACTTAAAGCGTGATACGCTTTCAGTTAAGATTTTGGCAGATAGTGCACCCTTTACTAGGTGGATACGCCTCAAAAACCCAACCTGCATGATCCTGTCTGCTTTGATGATGATGCCATTCACTTTACTGGTATTGTATTCGTCAGAGCCCACATCATGAGGCCATGAAACTTTGTAGCCTCTTTAGAAACTAGCCGGGCTTTGAATTAATTAAATTTTAGCAGCTGTGCATTCAAGTGTTAGGTGGACATGTGATCCACATATATTTCATTCTTTAATTAATCCGAGGGATCGTGAAATCAAAATCTGTTCATCAAAGGCATCTCATTTTTTTTAGGTGGAGTGGTTTTGAAATTTTCTAGTATCAGTTTATAACGCACGTCTCAGTTTATGATGTCGTTTGGTGCCAATATATGTGATGGTAGAATTTATCATGGACTATGAATTATGAAAGGTATTGGCTAGATCCCATTTTACTGGTATATATGTATCAGACTGGTGGATGGTCCCATCAGTGGAGTGCACATAAGCCTCGGTGGTTGGATGGGGCAATCTCACCACAGAAATATATAATATCTGGATAATCGATGATGGGATTTGGCTGGTAAGAAAATTTGGTACAAGACCAACCGATGTAACTTCAATAATGGTGTATACTTTTAGTTAGGAATTACTGGTTGAATAACTGGTTGAATAACTGGTTGTCAACGAGTACTTAGCATGTACGGAGGCGATGTACTCCGTAAAGGCGTTGGATGGGTTTGAGTGATGCACGATGTGCAGGTCACTTTCATCCACCTCGCACCTCGTCTAAGACTTTGGTCTTGTAAGGTATAACTTACATATCCCTGTATATCAATATATATACTAAAACATAAGTTGAAACTGGTTGGAATAAGTGGTTGGATAACTGGTTGAATAAGTGGTTGGAATAACTGGTTGAATAAGTGGTTGGAATAAGTGGTTGGTTGAAAGATGGGGTAATGGGTGAAATGTAAATGTAAATGTAAATAGTCAGGCAGAATATTTCTATTTTGGAGAGTTTTGGACTAATTCGGGCCAGTATAAAATACTTAAGAAATTTGAATAGCCATGCTTTAGAGAAGGAGATATTAGGCTCATATTTGGAGTAGAGAGAGAGAGAGAGAGAGAGAGAGTGTGTGTGTGTGTGTGTGTGTGTGTGTGTGAGAGTGAGAGTGAGAGTTTCAACTTATGTTTTGGTATACATTAATATACAGGAATATGTAAGTCGTACCTTACAAGACCAAGGTCTTAAGCCGGGGCCACAACTCCTCTTATGCCTTTCCACTCGTCTAAGGCCTGCTCAGACTTATTGTCCAAGGTCTGTAGAGCCCTATTATCTAGCAATGGCCTGCATACAACATATCCACGAAGTATCTCGTCTCCGTACATGCTAGGTACAGTGTTTTTCAAAAGTATTCAAACCAATGCGGCAAAATGGTTCGAACCAAGAAGACAGAATGGTTCAAACCAGCGCGACAACGATTTAAACCACAATAGCAAAATTAAATAAACCAAAACAATATGAATGATTACATAACCCCTAACAAATTGTTGTATACAGGATAACAAGGAAACCAGTTCAGTTCCATCCGTTTTTTACCCTTGATTGGTATTTGACCCTTGATTGGTACTGCAAGACTTCTGTCCCAAATGTAGTACCATAAGAGGTAATCGTCCAGATTTCAGATTTCAGATTTCAGAATATTGAATTTGAATTATTGCTTTGTTTAATTTTGCTAGTGTGGTTTGAATCATTTTGTCGCACTAGTTTGAATAGTTTTGTCGCGCTGGTTTGAATACTTTTAAAAAAAACTGTACATGTTCAACAAAAACTCTTCACTCGCCTCGCACCGTATAAATTACTTGGTCTTGTAAGGTACAACTTACATATTTCTGTATATCAATACATATACTAAAATATAGGTTGAAATAAGCCCAAAAAGAAAAAATAAATAAAACATAAGTTTTACGTCTCATTATTAAAACCAAGCTTATAGTTCAAACCAAAGAAATGATTTAGCTAATAATGGAAATATTTTTGGTGTAAATATTTTTGGTGTAAATATTTTTGGTGTAAATAATTTTGGTGTAAATAATTTTGGTGTAAATAATTTTGGTGTAAATAATTTTGGTGTAAATAATTTTGGTGTAAATAATTTTGGTGTAAATAATTTGGGTGTAAATATTTTTGGTGTAAATAATTTTGGTGTAAATAATTTTGGTGTAAATAATTTTAGTGTAAATAATTTTGGTGTAAATTTTGGTGTAAATAATTTTGGTGTAAATATATGGAACGCTAGTTTATGAGGTGAGAGATGGATGAAAACCCTTCACCCTCCAGTAACTTGAACATAGTACAGTGTTTTTCAAAACTATTCAAACCAGCGCGACAAAATGATTCGAACCAATAATTCAAAAAGTTTCGTAAACCCCTAATAAGTTGTTGTATACAGGATAACAAGGAAACCAGTTCAGTTTCATCCGTTTTTCACCCTTGATTAATACTGCAAGACTTGTATCCCAAATGTAATACATAAGAGGCAATCATCCAGATTTCAGATTTCAGATTTCAGATTTCAGATTTCAGATTTCAGAATATTGATTTCTAATAAAAGTTGGTGTGTAACATTACGCCTTTTGGTTTGAAAGACTTTACGAATGCGTACGAAACTTTTTGAATTATTGGTTTGAAACATTTTGTCGCACTGGTTTGAAACATTTTGTCGCACTGGTTTGAAACATTTTGCTAGTGTGGTTCGAATCATTTTGGCGCGCTGGTTTGAATAGTTTTGAAAAAGACTGTACTCGTTGACAGAGTGTGAGAGTGTGTGTGAGAGAGAGAGAGTGAGAGAGAGAGTGAGAGTGAGTGAGTGAGAGAGATTGAGAGATTGAGAGATTGAGAGATTGAGAGAGTGAGAGAGAGGGAGAGTGAGAATGAGAGGTATATACTAGTATTGGATTATTGTTACGTCTGTTTACTATATTCATTCACCAATGATTCCTCAACAGGAGGGATCTGAGCTGCTTATATTACTCAAGAGAAGGGGTAGCTGTAGATGACTGGTTAGAAGGACTTATACAATAAACATTGTTAGTATCAGGCAAAGAGGCTCAAAATAAGTCAATAGGTAGAGCACTTCCCATGATGGATCTGACAACTACGTTATAATTGGAGTGAGAGGGTGTGAGGGAGAGATAGTAGGCTCAAATTTGGAGTAGAGAGGGTGTGAGGGTGTGAGGGTGTGAGGGTGTGAGAGGGTGTGAGGGTGTGAGGGTGTGAGAGGGTGTGAGGGTGTGAGAGGGTGTGAGGGTGTGAGAGGGTGTGAGGGTGTGAGGGTGTGAGGGTGTGAGAGGGAGGGAGGGATATAAACTGGCAGGTCACTACCTCTAGAATTATTCAGAAGCTTATTCTTTCCAATCGTAACAATAGCCAGCCCATCATTATACGAAGTACTATTATGGTCGTGAGACGGAGTTTGCAGACATCATAGTCAAGCCTCACCATTTTTCTACTGCAGAGTCTTTCGTAGAAACAAGTGTATAGAAGTAAGTATATAAACAAGTATATAGAAGTAAGTATATAAACAAGTATATAGAAGCCAGTATATAAACAAGTATATAGAAATAAGTCCATAGAAACAAGTATATAGAAACAACTGTATAACAGGTATAGCTGAGATATGGTGGTACACCGCGTAATTGATATGCACTTAGAAACGTGCGACTAGGAACTACTCTTTAGCTCAGTCGGAGAACAGTGTTCAAGCAATTCTTGGTACACCATACAGATGGAATAGATCCAGATGGAATAGATCCAGAGGGAATAGATACTGATTGAATAGATACTGATTGAATAGATACTGATTGAATAGATACTGATTGAATAGATACTGATTGAATAGATACTGATTGAATAGATACTAATGGAATAGATGACTGAGGTGATAGATGACTGATGGTATAGATGACTAATGGAATAGACGACTGATGGAATGGATACTAATGGAATAGATACTGATGGAATAGATACCAATGGAATAGATACCAATGGAATAGATGACTCATAGAATAGATGACTGATGGAATAGATGACTCATAGAATAGATGACTGATGGAATAGATCCAGATATAGCACATCAAACATAGACTTGATATAGGAATCATCGTGGTATCTTATTAATTCCAGGTACACCAAAAGAAAGCCATGAATTGCTTCATTTGATGGCGACAACAGCCCCATAAGGCCATAAGAAGCCATAATTCCATTATGAGACTCGACTCGCTTAACTCAATAGAGTTCAATGGATTCAAGGTCTGCGAGGCCAAGATAAGATCAATCACAAGATTCTGATCCATATACATCTAGTTTCGATATCTCGGGTGTAGATGATCGACATGCATTTTTATAGAGCGGTGGCGGAATCCACTCGGATGACGAGTTTGGCGTCTTTCAAAAAGGAGACTAAATGTGGATGTGTTCCAAGATTTGGTTCACATAGCCTTGGAGTAACAATGGAGCATTTCGAGCCAACGCAGTGATAATGCGAATGGCAGCATGTCTTTTGTTTTCATGATGGCGATTATTACTTTGAAGCCATTCAATAGCCTTTTTGGCTTCGAAATTAACAAACTCCCCCGTTAACGTTCCCTCCCGGAGTCTTCAACTTACCCAATGTCTTGGTGGCTTGCTTCATAATGTTTATGTCATTCGAAAGAATGAGGGAACTCAAGTAGTTGGAGAAAAGGGGGGGTTTGATGGCACTCTCCTCTCCAACGCCACTGTCAAAGTTCTATTAAAACGTTCAATGCGGTTATGTCCACCCCAATGTCTGGAAGGTGTCCTTACATTGGAGTAGGTCCAAAATTGTTCAGTTGATCTTATTGTTGTAACGATGATGTTGCTCCGGTGTCAAGTCCAGAGCTATGATAGAATAGATACCAATGGAATAGATACTGAAGTTCAATTCCAGAGTGGAGGTTTGTCTAGAGTGGAGGTTCGGAGATTATCATTGAGACCTATGGAAAAGTGCTCCGTGTAGCACGAATGTCCTACTCGGATGTGCATACGGTCAGCGACTCAAGGGACGTGATGTTTTCGTTCATGTCAAGTCACAGAACCATAATACAGAATGTTTGAAGACTGTTAGGGTTATTGGGCTAATTTTATCTATGACATAACTACTACAGTTTATGCGATAGATGATAAATCACTATTTGATACGTCTGTTGACCTTTGGTTGGTTGTTTAGTTGTTTGGGCTGGTGTACGTTTAAAGAGGCGACGTTTAAAGAGGAGACGTTTAAAGAGGCGTATGTTTATGGTGGTGGGCTGGTGGTTTGGGTTTTGGGTGTACGGGTGCGCTCTTCGCGCGACATGTCAAATGTTAAACAATATTTTTCATAACCGCTAAATATGGCACCCAAAAGAGCCCGTGAAAATGAGGCGCCGGCTCGGAAGGCCCGGAATAAGCGCCGGTCTATGGCGACCGAAAAGAACCGTCACCGTTCTCGCTTGGCCACGACCCAATCAGGCAAGTCCCGCTCGAACTCTGCGCCGCACGATGATATCATCTTAGTGGATTCGGACTCCGAGATCTCGGGTCCCGAAGCAGATAACGCTGTGGTGGTGGTTTCTGATGAAGAAGATGAGGCTGAAGAACCTGTTGCCAAAAAAACCCGCTTGGAAAACGTTCATCTGAAGCACTTATCGCCTTCTCCAGCGCCCAAAACGATATCGTCACCAAATCCTTCTTCCGATGGCCAAAACAAACCTTTGCTGCCGTCAGAAACCAATGAGGTCACAGGTAATAATGACTTCATTGGCTTCGGCTTTGAACTGTCCGAGGAGAGTGACCAGGAACACCAAGATGATGAAGAAGAGGCCTCTGAACCCGTACACCAGTACCCATGGGTCAAGGGCCAGGACCATTCCCGCCAAAAGGAGATTGCCGATTGGTTGACGCTTGAAATCAAGGATTTTGTCAACTATATCTCGCCGTCTAAAGAAGAGATCATGGTGCGCAATGACGTCATTGGCATGCTCAAAGACCATATCCAGAAGTTCTGGCCCAGCACTCAGGCCCATGTATTCGGGTCCTGCGCTACAGACCTCTATCTACCGGGTTCCGATATCGATATGGTGGTGATTTCCTCCTCGGGCGACTACGAGCAGCGGCTGCGGCTTTACCAGCTTTCGTCTTATCTCCGAACGCACCGCTTGGCCAAGAACATCGAGGTCATTGCCAACGCCAAGGTTCCAATCATCAAGTTTGTGGATCCCGTCCATAACATCCACGTGGACATCTCGTTCGAGCGGACCAATGGAATCGACGCGGCCCGCCGCATCCGCCGCTGGCTAGACCTGACTCCTGGCCTAAGGGAGCTTGTGCTCATAGTCAAGCAGTTCTTACGGTCCAGAAAACTCAACAACGTGCACATGGGCGGGCTAGGTGGCTACGCCACCATCATCATGGTGTATCATTTCCTCAAGCTCCATCCTCGCGTGTCTACACAGAATATCCTGGTCCTCGAAAACTTGGGCACGCTCCTCATCGAGTTCTTCGAGTTATACGGCCGGAACTTCTCCTATGACAACCTTATCATCTCCTTAAACCAGGACGATCTGCCGAAGTACTTGCCCAAGTACAAGCATCCATATTTGGGAGCCGGACGGAGCCTGTTCTGCATAGTGATCCAAGACCCGCTGGATCCAAACAACAACATCACCCGGTCGTCGTACAATCTCCGGGACTTGCGCAAGGCATTTGGTGGAGCATACCAGTTGTTGACGGCCAAATGTTTTGAGTTGAACAGTGCGTCGTATAAGAACCGCATTGGACAGCTGATCTTGGGTGATATCATCAAGTTCAATGGAGAAAGCAGGGACTTTAATGATGATCGGGACTTAGTGGTCAACTCGGCTCTTATCCTGCACCAGGATAGTGAAAGTGACGGAGCCAACGGCAATGATAAGTATTACTTATCGGATATGTCGGAGCCTAGTCCACCAAAGAAGAAAAAACGGTTGGAGAAGCGAAAGGAGAGAAGGAAATTGGAGAGGGAGGAGAAGGAAAAGGTAGAACAGGAGAAGGGGAGGATGCAGATAGAGGAGAAGGGGAGAACGCAAAAAGAGGCGAAGGTAAATGAGGTGAAGCCAAAGGTGAGTGACTATTTGAGCTTGGAGGCCGAGTCCGATCTGGAGCTGCGGCTCAAAAAGAACTCCAAGAGGGATTACTGGAGTCTGAAGGGCTTGGACACGGGAGTCTAACGCCGGCGTGTATATTAAAGTGAAGGAAGTGACCGTGATAAGTGTAGCAGCCATAACTGTAGCCATGAGTGTAGCAGCCATAAGTGTAACAGCCATAAGTGTAACAGCCATAAGTGTAACAGCCATAAGTGTAGCAGCCATAAGTTAAGCAGCCATAAGTTAAGCAGCCATAACTGTAACAGCCATAACTGTAACAACCATAACTGTAGCCGTAAGTGTAAAAGCCATGAGTCTGAATAGAGAGAATGAAGAACTATGATAGTAAAGTGAAGTGCCAGACTCATAAGTCCAGTAAATCAACAACATTTGGACTGGGGCCGTTCTTGTAGTAGAATCTGGGAAGCAGGCTCATTAAAAAAATCCTCCTCCACCTCATTGACTATATCGTCAAAGATTTTCTGGATACCAGTATTGGTCTTGGCACTGGTGCTGTAGAATGGAACATCATGTTCCAAGCAGTACCGTTGAATCTCCACCATCCCCAGTCCAGCCTCCAGGTTGTCCAAGTCCAGATTTTCCAAATTCAGAGTATCTAGATTATCCAGACTATAATTGGTTCTCTCGTTTGTCTCCAAATTCCCCAGATCCCTGTTAATCTGGTCTAAATTCAGTTTATCCAAAGTGTCGTTGTGTCTCTTGGTTGTCTCCAAATTAGTGTTTCTCTGGTTGGTCTCCAAATTAGTGTTTCTCTGGTTGGTCTCCAAATTATTGTTTCTCTGGTTGGTCTTCAAATTATTGTTTCTCTGGTTGGTCTCCAATTTATCCAGATCATTGCTCTTGTTTGTCTCCAAATTCTTCGAATTTGTAGACAAGTCACTCTTTGTCCCCACCAACTTCACCACTATATCCAGCGGCCCCAGTACCGCCAACTGGTCTAACCAATAGCGGGCCTTCTCAAACAGAGCGCTTATATTGCTCATGTCAAAACACACCAACGCCACTCGCCCATTACGATAGTACATGGGCGTGAGAGAGCGGTAGCGCTCCTGGCCTGCGGTATCCCAGATCTCCATCTTCACCGTCCGTTCGCCCACCGTATGCTCTGTCAGCACAAACGCCGCTCCAATAGTATTGGGCACGTGCGCATCAAACGTGCCGGTAGTGTAGCTTCGTAGAAGTGACAGTTTACCCACTGCAGAGTCCCCCAAGAGCACCACTTTAAGAGCGCCCATCTTCAGTATAGTAAACAATAGAATAGTCACTAGTTAGTACCACCAGTAGTTAGGAAAGTAGTCACCAATTAGTACCTCCAGTAAATTGTAGGAAATAGTCCGTAGCACCAGTCGATAGTACTATATTGTAGTCAGTAGCACCAATCAGTAGTACTATATTGTAGTCAGTAACACCAGTCAGTAGCACTATATTGTAGTTAGTAGCACCAATCAGTAGTACTATATTGTAGTCAGTAACACCAATCAGTAGTACTATATTGTAGTCAGTAACACCAATCAGTAGTACTATATTGTAGTCAGTAGCACCAATCAGTAGTACTATATTGTAGTCAGTAGCACCAATCAGTAGTAATATATTGTAGTCAGTAGCACCAGTCAGTAGTAATATATTGTGGTCAGTAGCACCAGTCAGTAGTACTATATTGTAGTCAGTAATGTATGTATTAGTAAATGAAGATGTGTGTATAATAGAGGGTGTAGCGATTGAGTAGGGAGTGGGAGGAAAGAAGGCGTGGTAGGGAGTAGTAGTTTTTGTGGGTGGTGTTTTTGAGGGTGGTTTTTTTGAGGGTGGTTTTTTTGAGGGTGGTTTTTTTGAGGGTGGTTTTTTTGAGGGTGTTTTTGAGGGTGTTTTTGAGATGTGAGGGTGTGAGGTGTGAGGTGTGAGGATTTGAGTGTGACTGAGGATTTGAGTGTGACTGAGGATTTGAGTGTGAGTGTGAGGTTAGGTATGGGGAAAGGAAGAGTGAGGGTGTGAGTGAGAATGAGGGACGAAGAGTGAAAGTGAGGGAGGAAGAGTGAGTGTGAGGGACGAAGAGTGAGTGTGAGGGACGAAGAGTGAGTGTGAGGGAGAAAGAGTGTAAGTGACGTGGAATCTACTGGGTGAAGTGTGCTCCTTAGTCTACACTAGTATCTAGCAACTACTTTCTAATACTAATAGTACTGCTACTAGAGGTATACTAATAGTTCTGATTACTCACTACTGATTACTCACTACTGATTACTCACCATTGACTACAGACTATAACTACAGACTACAGACTACTAATACAGACTACAGACTACTAATACAGACTACTAATACAGACTACAGACTACAGACTACAGACTACAGACTACAGACTATAACTACAGACTACTAATACAGACTACAGACTACTAATACAAACTACAGACTACTAATACAAACTACAGACTACTAATACAAACTACAGACTACTAATACAAACTACAGACTACTAATACAAACTACAGACTACTAATACAAACTACAGACTACTAATACAAACTACAGACTACTAATACAAACTACAGACTACTAATACAAACTACAGACTACTAATACAAACTACAGACTACTAATACAAACTACAGACTACTAATACAAACTACAGACTACTAATACAAACTACAGACTACTAATACAAACTACAGACTACTAATACAAACTACAGACTACTAATACAAACTACAGACTACTAATACAAACTACAGACTACTAATACAAACTACAGACTACTAATACAAACTACAGACTACTAATACAAACTACAGACTACTAATACAAACTACAGACTACTAATACAAACTACAGACTACTAATACAAACTACAGACTACTAATACAAACTACAGACTACTAATACAAACTACAGACTACTAATACAAACTACAGACTACTAATACAAACTACAGACTACTAATACAAACTACAGACTACTAATACAAACTACAGACTACTAATACAAACTACAGACTACTAATACAAACTACAGACTACTAATACAAACTACAGACTACTAATACAAACTACAGACTACTAATCGAGGCAAATCTGGTGGTAAGCCTAAAAGGTACTCTCAACCTTTAAAGGCTGCCGCCACTACGACGCCTAAGAACAATTCCGAAGGACAGGCACTGAGTACTTTACAAAGCCTATGAACTCATTAGAGAGAAGCCAGTCTCTATATCTGAGAGTGACGAGAATGCAATCAAGCAATATTTAAAGATCATTGAACAAAAGATTGTTAAGATGTTTGATCAAAATGTGTCTGAAAGTATGGCAGTGAAGGCTTTTAGTGCTGAAACGACCATAGGACATATTAAAGAATGTTTTTCACTTTAGAGACTTCTTCCGAGAACTCCGCTTCTCAGTCTATACCTCCAAGAACCAGACCCACCAAAAGATCTCGAATTGATGATACTTCAATGAGCACTGACAACTCACTGGTCCTCCTGGTGCTGCAATTGTCGTTGCGGATCTGGCATAACATCAGACTACTACTACAGACTACTACTACTACTACTACTGACTGACTACAGACTACTACTACTGAATACTACTACTAATACAGACTACTACTACTACTACTGACTGAATACTGACTACTAATACTGATGACTCACTACTCACTACAGACCACAGACTACTGAGTACTGACTACTAATACAGACTGACTACAGACTACTTCTACTGAATACTGACTACTAATACAGACTATGACCACAGACCACAGACCACAGACCACAGACCACAGACCACAGACTACTAATACTGATGACTCACTACTGACTACTAATACAGACTACTGACTACGCCTACTGACTATGCCTACTGAATATGCCTACTGAATATGCCTACTAACTCAATAATACCTGATTGGTGGCAGGTCTACATTGATTTGGCAAGCTCTACCACTTTCAAATCATTTTCGACTACCTTAGGGTAAAGCGCCGATTGATAGAGCAACGAGTTGTCACTTAAAAGTGTAAGCAAAAAGAAGTCAAAAATTTCGGGATCCTGCTTTTCTCACACAGAATAGGGAATGGAACCGGGGCTCTTGGTATAATTTTGAAACTTCTTCAAACATGGAAAATTGCATATCCTGAAGAACGGGAAAACTGTATATCCTAAATAATTGGAAATATCATGAATAATTGGAAATATCCTGAATAATGCCACTTGCTTGAGGACAATGGATCATGAGCAGGTGGTCTAAGTTTGGGCTAAAATGCACGCTTCTCTCAATAGAATGTTCGTACACCTTCAGAATTACCAACTCGATGTCAGATCTCGTCACAAGCTTTTGGACCTACTCATTCGTAAGTACCCAGACGACTATAGCTACTAGTCCACTATATACTATACACTATACTATACACTATACACTATACTATACACTATACACTATACTATACACTATACTATACACTATACATTACACTGTACACTATACATTACACTATACTATACACTATACTATACACTATACTATACACTATACACTATACTATACACTATACTATACACTATACTATACACTATACTATACACTATACATTACACTGTACACTATACATTACACTATACTATACACTATACATTACACTATACATTACACTATATACTATACTATACACTATACTATATGTTAGATTCCGGTTACGTCAGTTACTCTAGTTACTATGTTTATTCGTCGATGGATTCCCAATAAATGGGAATCCGAGTACCTTATATAACTAGCGGTTCAACAATCAGAGTGGAGTAGGGTGGTTAACGCCAGGTCACGAGGTAAGGTGAATTCGATGAGGTCAAGTCACGGGTGCGGGTGTCATGGGTGAGTCAATTGCCATTGTATCAGGCAGAGAGGTTGCATAATATCTCAATAGGTAGGGCACTACCTATGGTGGATCTAACACTATACACTATACTATACTATACAATATATGTTAGATCCGCCATAAACAGGGCCCTACCTTTAAAGGTATTATGAAGCCTCTCAGTCCGATTGTTACAATGACCAGGCCATCATTGTAGGAAGTACTATGATGGCTATTCTAGAACATTCTGCAACAATCCTTAACATTGTTCTGGTGGAGAGTGTTTCGGTGCCTCGTTTCTCTCAAAGTATATAAACCACTCCGGTTCCTCTCTTTGAGGAACCAGCAACGAGTACAAGATTAGGTTAAGACACGTTATAAAGAACATAACAGATTCCTCTTTCTGAGGAATCATCAACCAAAAAACATAATGAACAGAGTACCTGACGTAACAACAAGAATCTAACAATTGGTATAAAAGGTATAAGCTGAGGTCTTAGAATCTGAAGTAAGCGTATCTAAAGTAGTATCTGAGGTATAAGAGTCTGAAGTAGTATCAGAAGTACAAGTATCTGAGGTATAAGAATCAGAAGTAAGAGTATCTGAGGTATAAGTATCAGAAGTACAAGTATCAGAAGTAGTATTTGAACCACGAGTATCTGAACCACGAGTATCTGAAGTACGTGTGTCAGAAGTACAAGTATCTGAAGTAGTATATGAACCATGAGTATCTGAAGTATAAGTATCTGAGGTATAAGTATCAGAAGTGCAAGGATCTGAAGTAAGTGTATCTGAAGTAAGTGTATCAGAAGTAAGAGTATCAGAAGTAAGAGTATCTGACATGGTATCTGAAGTAGTATCTGAAGTAAGAGTATCTGAAGTAGTATCCGAAGTACGTGTGTCAGAGGTACAAGTATCAGAAGTAAGAGTATCAGAAGTATTATCTGAAGTACGTGTATCTGAAGTAAGAGTATCTGAGGTATAAGTATCAGAAGTAGTATCAGAAGTAAGGGTATCAGAAGTACAAGTATCTGAAATAAGAGAATCTGAACCACGAGTATCTGAGGTATAGGATTCTGAACTACGTGTATTTGAAGTACAAGTATCTGAGGTAGTATTTGAACCACGAGTATCTAAAGTAGTATCTGAGGTCTTAGAATCTGAAGTACGTGTATCAGAAGTAGAAGTATCAGAAGTAGTATCTGAGGTATAAGTATCAGAAGTAAGAGTATCTGAGGTATAAGAATCTAAAGTAAGAGTATCTGAAGTACGTGTATCTGAAGTAGTATCTGAAGTAGTATCTCAAGTAAGAGTATCTGAGGTATAAGAATCTGAAGTACGTGTATCAGAAGTACAAGTATCTAAAGTAAGAGAATCTGAAGTAGTATCTGAAGTACCTGTATCAGAAGTACGTGTATCAGAGGTTTGACGTAGTAAGAGGTAAAGGTTTGAAGTCGAATATGGAGTACCGCTCCATCAAAAATAATTAGATTGTTAGTTCGGTAAATGATTACTCTTTCAAATGAGACAAGGCCTTGAGACTTCCTATAAAAAGAGTGTTCCTAGGTTAGGAGAACAAACCGTTAGTTATATGCAGATGGACTACTTCCTTGTATAGTACTTCCATCACTATTTCCATCTCTGCTTACCTTATAGTAGAAGAAACGGAGAATGTTAAGTTGGTTGCAAAATATGTGAACGTGTATATATTCAACCTGGAGAGGACACTATTAGTTGTGGTACCAGGGAATATCTTGAACTACTATGAACTAGATGTACTATGGACTAGATTCACTACTATGGACTAGATTCACTACTATGGACTAGATGTACTACTATGGACTAGATTTACTACTGTGGACTAGATGTACTATGGACTAGATGTACTATGGACTAGATTCACTACTATGGACTAGATGTACTACTATGGACTAGATGTACTACTATGAACTAGATTTACTACTATGGACTAGATGTACTACTATGAACTAGATTTACTACTATGGACTAGATTTACTACTGTGAGTAAAGCACCATTGGTGCTGAGTCTACTATTAACATTAATTAATTTAGCTATGGACAGTTTATAACAGTTCATCAAGCCAAGTCTAGCCACGTCACTGTCATGATCAAGGAACCTCATCGTACCTCATCTTGACTAACAATTGGTCATATATTCTCATATATTCAGGACCATTGGTACCTCATCTTCACTTTACCATTGGTATTCCATGTGTTGACTGACTAGTCGACTTTTTTCACTAGTTTTGACTCTAAAATTTTGACTCGGACCGAACTGTAACTCGGATTGTGACTCGGACTGAATTTCTCTCGGACTTTGACTCGGACTTGGAATTTGACTCGGACTTAGAATTTGTCTCTGACCATTGACTAGTAGCCGAGCGAACTGGCGAACTGGGAGGCGCCTCCACTCTCTTGCATGGCCATCATGAACTCCTCCAAAATGGCAAAGGCTGAAGACACTCCAACCACCACCGAAACAGTCTTTCCAGCAGCTCCAACCAACTCTCCCAAAACGGAAAGACCCACCAAAGCAGAAGCTCCAGTCACTGCGGCCACAGGAATGGTTCTAGAGAGCTCCTTGGCCACAGATGCATCTCTCTTTCCGGCCATGATGATGCTCTGGTCCTTGAATTGCTGCGCAATGTCCTTGGGTCCAGATCCCGAAACAACACACCACTTGTTGGCGAAAAACGCACTGGCAGCAACAAGAGACACAGTGTACACCACAGCTCTAATAGGAGATAAAACAGACGAGGTCAAGGATGCAGGAGCAGAGAAATAGAACGCCAAGCCGCCAGCCACGGCTCCAGCATCGTTTCTGGATTCAACCAAAGATGCTGCATATGGATGGAATGGAGCCACGGCCAACGAAACAAAGTGCAAGACAATTTGCACGTGGGCAATAGCAGTGAATGCAAAAAGCACAGGCAAGGCTCCGGTATACAACATCCGGATAGGGTAAACATTAGCAGTTCCCCTGGCTCTCGACGAGCGAACGGCAATCTCCATGCGGAAGTTCTGCAACACAATAGTGGCAAGGCCAGTAGCCACGGCCAAAAGCACCATTCCAATACTGGGGAACCCAGAACGTGTAAAGATTCCCACCACAGCATCCTTGATCTGGCCCAATTCCATCGAGAACAAGCTCTTGATCAAGTAGGTCACCACTCCATAGGTCTGAGGAACGCCATCGGGAGTAGCAGAAACAAGTTCCATTCCCACCACATCTCTCACAAGCCCAGTTGCAGCATTCAAAGCAAGGAAACACAAGATTCCCGAGCCAAATCCATAGCCCTTATCAATGACCTCCACCATGAGCGTCAAAAGAACACTCCAGCCGAAGATCTGCACGAAGATAAGCAAATACGAGCCGTACGGCTGGGAGTCTGCAGAGAAGCCACGGATCACCAGGTCATAGTAACCGGACGCAATCAAGCCCACAGCCAACACCGCACTCATAACGAACGACGTCAACTTTTGAGCACTCTGGAACAACTCCCGGTCCGCAGCATACGAGAAGTTCACCTTGACCAACCGGAAACCTGCAGCAAGCTGCCACACAAAAGCAGCAGACACCAAAGGCAACAAACCCAACTCCAAAAGCGAGCCTTGCTCCATGGCAAACAAGGGTCTAAGTGCAGGAAACGGGTCGGCCATCTTCAACGGAGCATCCTTGACCAAGCCATAAATGGGGATCTGCGCCAACATAAAGAGAATACCGCTTCCAATGGAGAAGATGACTTTTTCGTCGAGCGAAATGGTTTCCACGGGGAACTCGATCTCCGGCATAACCGGTAAAAACACCTTGACAAAGTCAAGAAGGCGGACTTTGGTTAGTATAGGAAGGCAGGCAGGTAAAAAGAGCAGAAATCCTGGCAGAAATCCAAAAATTCAGGCAGAAACCAGAAAAAAAAACCACACAGAAACCAGAAAACCACACAGAGATCCAGAAAAAAAAATTAGAAATCCATACAGAAATCCATACAGAAATATAGCCAGAAATCCAGAAAAAAAACCCACACAAAAATACCCACACAAAAGTTCGGGCAGAAACCAGAAAAAAAAAAAAAACCACACAGAAAAATAGACAGCCAGTCAAGAAAATACCACACTTTAGGGGATCAAAAATATGACAATAAATATGAACACTCGAGAGTATCATAAATATGAAGACTCAAGAATATCATGAGTATGGACAATATCATAACTATGGAGATCAAAAATATGACCATAAATATGGAAACTCGAGAATATCATAAGTATGAATATTCAAAACTTGTACCATAAATTTTACCATGGTGTGGAAGAACTCAATGTGGAGGAACTGGCCAGATCCAGGTATGCGAACCAATATTCTATGGTAATGGTCCATGCTTAAACACTAAATTACTGCTGGTAAATGGGTTTGGTACCGATCCTAAAGGGGCACTCACGTGACCCGGCGGCTATAGGCATGTGTTTGAGGACTTGGGTTGGGAATTGGTGGGTTGGGAATTGGTGGGTTGGGGATTGGTGGGTTGGGGATTTGGCTGGGGGGTGGTCGACGACTGGACTCAGATAAGCTTGGCGGGTACCTGAACTTCGGACACCTTTAAGCTGGATTCTCTAAAGCTAGAATTCTCTATGGCGTGTAACCTGTATATACTGGGCACCCTGGTCATGTGACTCGAGTACCCGATGCTCTTCTTTCAAAAATACATACATCCACTCATTTGGAAGATGAAGGAAAGAGTAGTACTGGCTTGGAAAATGGACGAAGTGAGATCGTCACGTGTGCAGGTCCAATCCGCCCAGATGGCGCGCGTCCATGTACGTTCACATCCGTACATCCCTGGTACATCCGTACATCTCTTTTTCCAAACCCGTACACCCGTACACCCGTACACCAAACAACTGCTATCGTAGTTCATTCACTGTTTTCACTGTTTTCACTGTTAGCAACACTATATTTATTTTTAAATGAACTCTTGATTCACTTAAATTACTAAACATAGTAACAAATACCATATGAGACTGTCAAACAATTCTAATAATACTTGTTTCACCCAAATTGATGAAGTAGTCCAAGCGGGATAATTCCATGGGTCTCCATACGGTTCCCGGTCATCTTCGTGAAAAAAAAAAGCGGGACTAAAGGACTCTGCGACGATTTCAGAACTCTCAAAAATATCACAGTAAAAGAACTTCACCCACTCCCATTGATTTCAAACACATTTGACCTGATTTCAGGTTCTGAGTGTTTGACGCGATTTCAGGTTCTGAGTTTTTGACGCGATTGCGGGTTCTAGAGTGATTTCGTCACTTGATTTCCATTCAAAAACTGATGAATGAAGTTTTCATCCTTTCGATAAGCAATTCCGTCATAGTATACCTTGACGATATATTCGTCTTGTCAAAAACTGTATACCTTGAGGATATGTTCGTCTTGTCAAGAACTGAAGTCAATCATAAGACATTGAATGATTGTACTCCAACATTTAAAACAAGTCAAGCTTATTGTTCAAGTAACCAATTTTTTTTTTTTTTTCAAACCAAATCAATTTCCTTGGTAATGGTATTGGTAAAAACGGTATACGACTTAATCCAGATAAGATTCAAGCCATTACCGATGGAAGAAAATTAAACCGGCCGGTTCATTAAGGACTAGGTCGAACACACTGCATTATCACAGACTATTTTGCAGTCAAAACACCGTGGTCGTAGGTATAACAAACCAACTTTGAACAATTCAACGACAAACTCACAATGTCACCTGTTTTGATCCTGCCAACCCCATAATATAAATATATGGTGTAAACAGATTCTAGCAATTCCTATCCGAGCACTATCCTCAACCAAGTTGACAACAATAGTAAGCTATGAGGAGTTGTTGCTTATGAATCCAGAAAGTTTCAAGGTGCTGAGTTTCGGCACGACGGACGTGAAAAGGGATTCCTTGCAGTTCCACACGCTTTAAAGAAATAGCGACAATACCTAGTGGATTCATTCTTTGCACCGATCAACACCGACATTTTATTTGTGGCCTCAAAAACCCCATTAGCACGAATTATACAAAGTCTTGATTTTCTCGCGGAATATGAATTCGAATTCACACCTCAGTTAAGAGCTGGATTTGAAACTCAGCATTATCCAATTTTTATCCGAATGCTCATGGAAGAGATATGCCATCTGGTCCCGAATTCCGCTCCACTCTCAATACATTTCAAAGAATGATTATCTTCTTAAGATGAATTCCAAGCTTGAAAAGTATAGTCTTTGGCGGAGAGTAGTCACTTATGCTGTTACTGCTGCTGCTGATAAACGGCATACATGTATCCGGTTAGAGACTGTCGAACCGGGATCATGGAAATTTCAAGACTTTCTTCCTGAGAAACAAGAGAAAATGGCGGAATATGCTAATTGGTATGAATGAATCGTGCAATTCCAAAAAAGAAAAGGTTCAATTTCAAATAGGAAAAAGTGCAATTCCAAAAAAGAAAAAGTGCAATTTCAAAAAGAACAAAGTGGAATTCCAAAAAGGAAAAAAAAATGTCGGTCAAATAATCTGCTACCAATCAATTTCAGCACCATTGTTAGAATGGCTTCCAGGACCAATAACCTTGAAAATAATCTTGAAGGTATTGGAAGGGTTCTGACCGGCTAGTGCAATATTAGGAACTTACACGGCCAGTTGATGTTAACCTTGGATTTAGGTTTTAAACGGAGTTCTTCACTTCCATGGATTTAGGCACCACTTATCGCTTCCCAGCACTCGCGATTTGGTGAAACGACAACTGCGTGGAAGCAAGTTATCGGACCCCAGCGAGTTTGGACCCCAGTGAGTTTGGACCCCAGTGAGTCTGGGTCATTCCATTTCCGTAAATTGAGTGTGCTTGAAAAAGCAAATAAGGGTGTGATCAACCGGCTCAAATCAAAACATTTGGAGCATTGCCACAGCTACTCACCTTCCCCGTCAGATTCCTTGAATCAACCCAGCATCAGCAAATCCAGAGGTTTGTTTATTTCTTCTGGGAAGGTCAACCTAGAAGGTCCCTTCGAGAGACCGGTGTCTCCGTTGCTCGTTCATCCTTGATCTCCTGGTAAAGGAGCACTTCAGTACCGGGTCAAAAAGTAACTCGAAAACTCGCCAAGCATAATCTCCCACGAGCATCGGTCTCGGTCCATTGTTATTGGGCTTGCAAAAAAATTAGTGGGGGACATCGACCCCTTTTATATACCTGGTTTTGTGGCTGCTGTTTCAGGTTGTAATGCGAGCTGCAGGGTTATGTAGACCCTGTATTTTGGTTGCTTTTTCACTTGGAATACCACGCATGAGTATTCAGATTGACAGAAATGCTAAACTCACCTGATAGCTTTTAATCCTCGGTTAACGTGGCTGTCATGACCAAAACAATAATTAAACCTGCATATAGTCAACATATCGCCAACCTCAGTCCACCAACTTCCATCTTAAACAACCGGTTGCGGCCATACCAAGTGAATCGCACTGTTTCCCGTCCGATCAACGTTAGTTAAGCCACTTAGGGCCACAGTGAGTAATGCAGTGGGAGACCATGTGTGAAATTGTGGTGCTGCAATCTTTTTTTTAAGTCAGCTTTCAACCTAGTAATAGTCAAGTTTATTTATTTATTTTTTGTCATCAGTTACTTTCAAGTTATTTATTGTTCTATTGGTTATACTCTAAACTTCAAGGCCATTTCGACGGCAGCAGCACCCCAGTCTTCTCCGTGATTGTGCATCTTACCCTCGATCAAACCAGCACGGGCTTCAGCCTGTTCATCGGTCAAACATGTCAACACGCCGAAAATCACCGGGATCCCAAGCTCAAAGTTGAGTTTCATCAACTGGTGCGTGGTAGCATCACAGATATACTCAAAGTGCATGGTGGAACCCTTAATCAACACGCCAATGGGGATCACAGCATCCAATGGTTTCCCCATAGCAGCCTGTTTCTTGGCGAAAAGCTGACTTCCATAGGGCAATTCAAAGGAGCCTGGAACGGACTCCACTACGATATTCTCTTCCTTGACCCCCAATTCCTGCATCCGCGCAATGCACCCCTTGACCAAATTTTGGATGATCTTATCATTCCAACGAGCGTGAAGAATACCGATTCTGAGGTCTTTTCCGTCGTACTTCTGGTCGATCTGGCCCAATCCTTTGACTGCCATTTTTATAGAAGTTGAAAAAGTGCCGACTGTTTCGCACGCTTTATCTTTGGTAGTTGCACCTGTACACCACAACCTCTAACACTAGCAAACCTCTACCACCAAACCTCTACTAACCCATACTCTACTAACCCATACTCTACCCCTGTCAATACTAACCATGAGATACTCTACTCAATGCTAACCTCTTATTCTAGTCCATACTGACCAAGATACTCACTCATACTAGACAAGATAGTCTACTGTACTACTTACATACTCTGGGTTCTACTAATCAAGATACTCTAGTCTACTATTCACTTACTCTGGGTTCTATTAACCAAGATACTCTAGTCTACTATTCACTTACTCTGGGTTCTACTAACCAAGATATTCTAGTCTACTACCCACATACTCACTGAATACTAAACATGAGATTCTCACTTTTACTAACCACATACTCTAGTTTCTGATCTGAATACAGTATTTTTCAAAACTATTCAAACAAGCGCAACAAAATGTTTCGTACCCCTTTGCACAGTCTTTCAAACCAAATGGACAGGTTGTTGTATACAGGATAACAAGGAAACCAGTTCAGTACCGTTCGTTTTTCACCCTTGATTAATACTGCAAGACTCCCAAATGTAGTACATAAGAGGCAATTCTTCAGATTTAAGTTTTCAGAGTATTGAATTCAAATAAAAGTTGGTGTGAAACATTATGCCATTTGGTTTGAACCATTCGGTCTTCTTGGTTTGAATAGTTTTGGCGCACTGGTTTGAATAATTTTGAAAAACACTGTATTGTGTCTACTCTCTAGTCTATACAAACTACATAGTCTATGTTAGATTTTTGTAAGTACGTTTATTACCTAATCGAAACTATCTTCGTTGATGATTCCTCAAGAAGAGGAATAGGTTGCTATTAAGTAGTGTGCCGGAAGGTAGTCGAAGGGGTGTAGTAATGGTGAACCGAGAAGCGGTGTAGTAATGGTGAAGCTCTAAAATGTTGGAGCTCTTTTGGGAGTACAAAGAAACAAGCTTAGTGTATGGGCCAACCAGTCCACAAAGCCGGTTTTATTTTGATGGAGATATGAGGATTATTAACCATCAGTTCAAGTCGTGTCCCTTAGGTCCTGGGTTCTTCCACTAAAACTTTACGCCATTTGGTTTGAAAGACTGTGCGAAGAGGTACGAAACTTTTTGAGTTATTGGTTTGTTTAATTTTGTCAGGGTGACTCGAAGTTTAGTCCACGTGGTGTCGCTAGTTTATATTTGGGAGATGGTGTGCAGAGACACGCAGCAAGATTTAAATCGTTTTGCTACGCTGGTTTGAATAGTTTTGAAAAACACTGTACTTAAGGTGGATCTAACACTTCCGTAAATATAATGTAAAACAGACCCCTAAATATAATGTAAATCTGACCCCCAAAATAATGTAAATCTGATTCCCAAAATAATGTAAATCTGACCTTCAATATAATGTAAATCTGACCTCCAAAATAATGTAAAACAGACCCCTAAATATAATGTAAATCTGATCCCCTAAATAATGTAAATCTGACCCCCAAAAATAAAGCTTAAAAACTTCAATGAGAACGAGTACATTGGAGGAATTATTGGAGAGCCCCTCAAGGTGATCAAGGCGGAAACAAATGAGCTTCTCGTGCCAATAGACTCAGAAATAGTGTTGGAAGGCACTCTTAACATTGACGAGCAAGTAACAGAAGGTCCTTTTGGAGAGATGCACAGCTATGTCTTCCCTGGTACTGCCCACCCCTGTCCCTGGCACTGCCCACCCCTGTCCCTTGTACACGGTCAACACTGTCCCTTGTACACGGTCAACACTGTCCCTTGTACACGGTCAACACAATGACCTATAGAGACGAGGTTATTCTCCCAGTATCCAATCCTAGCTTGTGTACCGATGAAACACACACGTTTATTGGTGGTTTGACCAGTGCCGAGGCCAAACAAAAGACCAAAGAGCACCCTGTTCTCTCCAAGGTGATCAAAGAGTGCTTTACCCCATACGAGGGTCAAGCTCTTTGGTTGGCCATGCAGATCGACACCCAGCAGCTTGTGAAACTTCAAACCACCAGTGCTGAATTCTGCAAGCTCGTGGGGGACTACTTCTTCGAGAATGATTTGTTTTTCCCAATCCATGAGATCATCTTAGTTGGCGACGATATCACTTCGCATTTACTTTCCAAAAGAACCACGCCGTCTTACAGTCTCTCCCGTACACCCCTAAGATCCAGTCTCTCCAATTTCCACGAGTTCATGACCAAAGATACCAATATGGCAGTTCAAGCCGAGTCGGATCTTCCTCATTTGCACATTGGCCTGTTTTCCTACGCATCGCCCGAGCTCTTATTGCCTCTGCCTCCACCGTTGGGACCGCCTGGAGATATCTGGGAATTGGGAGTTCTGATTTATACCATTGTAACAGGCCGTTTACGTGAAGGGGTGTAGTAACGGTCGAGAGAAGGGACGTAGTGGTGAACCCAAAAGGGCGTAGTAGTATCGGTTCCCGATTAACTGAGCACGTAAGCTCATACCTATATGGGTTGAATTCCACCCATCTTGGATCTAACACACAAGTACTAACTACATATCAACTACATACTCTAGTACTAACTACATACTCTAGTACTAACTACATACTCTAGTACTAACTACATACTCTAGTACTAACTACATACTCTAGTACTAACTACATACTCCAGTACTAACTACATAGCCTAGTTTCTGTTCTAGTTTCTACTCACTACTAGCCATATCTTGAAATGTATTCGATACTAATTTTCAGAGACTCTACTCTTGAATATCCAAGATAGTGTACCCCGGCCTCAATACCAACCGAGATACTCTAGTCTATACCAACCGAAATACTCTAGTATATACCAACCAATATTCTCTAGTCTATACCAACCAATATACCCTAGTCTCTACCAGCCAACATACCCTAGTCTATACCAACGAATATTCTCTAGTCTATACCAACCAATATACCCTAGTCTCTACCAGCCAATATTCTCTAGTCTCTACTCTCTGGTACTTACATGAGACTCAAGCCTCTACTCTCTGGTATTTATATAAAACCCTATTCTCTAGTATAAATAAAAGACTCTCCTGCATACTAGCCAAATTACTCTCTAGTTTCTACTCACCAGCACTCTTTCTAGTATGAATATTTAATGTCGGTTGTAGACTCTACTAACTGATTTACCTTCTACAATATCTTCTTTGGGCAAAAGCTTATGTGGACAACATCTTCTTTGGACAATATCTTCTTTGGACAATATATTCTTTGGACAATATCTTCTTTGGACAATAACTTCTTTGGGCAATATCTTCTTTGGACAATATCTTCTTTGGACAATAACTTCTTTGGACAATAACTTCTTTGGCCAATATCCTCTTTGAGCAATAACTTCTTTAGGCAAAATCCTCTTTGAGCATAGACACTGGAGAAGTGAAGATGAGGTATAATCCACAGTCACACATTAACCTTCATTAAGTTCAAGTGGTGGCCAGGAATATATTCATCTTATACCCAATTTGTTAGATCCACTATAAGTAGAACACTACCTATAGAGAGATTAAGAAGCCTCTCAGTCCGATTGTTACAATGGACATTGCAAACGCCGTGTCACGACCATCACTTTATGAAGTACTATGATGGTCCTTTCGGCTATTCCAGAAACAATACTTCCAATGTTCTGGTGGAGAGTTTTTCGATGCCACATTTCTCTCAAGTATATAAACCACTCCGGTTCCTCTCTTTGAGGAACGAATACAAGATTAGGTTACACACGTTATAAAGAACGTAACACAATTTTATCAATCATTATACACTATAAAGGGTCCAGTCAGCCACATCTGGAAGGTATATCCATGTCTGATTAGTATGTGACTTTGGTAGGTATTTCTCACGAGATGTTTAATGGAGTGTGGGGACCTCAACCTCAACCTCAACCTCGAGCGCGACCTCGGAATTAAGGTTGAATGGGTGCAAAAAACACCCGTGCACCAGGCTACCTCAGCAAAAAAAGGCCCAACGCAAACGACGTGTTTTTTCAAGGGATTTTAATGAAACTTGGTTTTTTGATTTCTTGGAATTCCGGACTTTACAATACATTTTTTTTGAACTAAGAATCTTTCGTGTGGTGGACTTTTGGAGGTTCAGTAGCTGAACAATTCCGGCCGCGGCCCTCAATTCCGGTCAATTCCGGTAAATTCCGGTCAAGTTCGGTCAAGTTCGGTCAATTCCGGTCAATTCCGGTCAAGCTATTGCATACCGCCGTAACAGGATCAGGGCTCATAATTATACATTATATTAGTATTTTATATAAAGTAAACAATCCAGTATGGTATTCTATCCAATTTTACTCCATGAGGATTTGAAAAGTCAAACTCATAGCAACAACTGGTAAGATAAGCTGACTCTCCCGCCAACTACTAAGTAGTCCGATTCCTCCCTCTAGAGAACCACCGGCAAATGAAAATAGTAAGGTAGCAACACGAATCTGAGAAGTAGTGTCTAGTGTACAGTTTTTTTCAAAACTATTCAAACCGCCACAAAATGTTTCAAACCAGCGCAACAAAATGTTTCGAACCAAGAAGACAGAATGGTTCAAACCAAATGGCGTAATGTTTTACACCAACTTTTATTAGAATTCAATATTCTGAAATTTTAAATCTGGACGATTGCCTCTTATTTATATACTACATTTGGGACAGAAGTCTTGCAGTATTACTCAAGGGTGAAAAACCAATCAAGGGTGAAAAAAGGATGGAACTGAACTGGTTTTCTTGTTATCCTGTATACAACAACTTGTTAGGGGTATACGAAACTTTTTGAATTATTGATTTGAATTGTTTTGCCGCGTTGGTTTGAATAGTTTTGAAAAACACTGTATTTTGACTGTATTTTGACAGTAATTTGAGAAACAGGAGCCGCAACTCCATGATTTCCTGAGACCGCGGTCCCTCACGTGACTGTGGTCATGTGAAGGCTTACCCCAAATATATAAAAGGACAAACTCCCTCTATTTTATAACACCACCAAAAATATATATACCACCAAATGGAGGACATACCAAGATTTCCCTCGACACCTGACCCACCAATATTAATTAGTGTAGAGGTACTGATGTTTACTAAGGACCTGGACTGATTCTCTTTAGTATAGATTCCTGTATACTGGAACCAATAACTATAGTATTTATACATGAATGATCCAGAAATATCACAAGAGGACTCATTGTAATGAGTATTGTACCTGATAGCTACTACCAATTTCATCACTTGTGTTCGTGTAATGTTCGTGTAAATATTAATATAATAGTATTTTCATTCCTACCGCAATGGCTCTTGGCCTGTGCTGGAATGGTAGGATTTCATACTTCGAATAACACATGCTCTGTGCCTTAACTGCTGACCACTGACCATTTCAATGTCTGTCTGAGTGACTGATTGTTGACCATTTCAATGTTTGTCTGAGTGAATGGTTGTTGGACTCTTCCACTGACTATTCGCTTCTTTGACTGATTGTTGGATTCTTCGACTGATTATTGGATTCTTTGACTGATTATTGGACTCTTTGACTGATTGTTGGACTCTTTGGTGACATCACTTCGTTGTAATCTGATTTCCGTCTTTGTCCAAGTCAGTCCGTCCAAAACTCCAGTAATTCTGTCCAAGTTGATCTTTCTGTGCAATTTATGTGTCCGAAGATCTTTCTCTCTATTGAATCGATCATTTGTTCAAGTCCAAAATTCTGTTCTTTTTCCAAATTGAGAGCTTTTTATCCTAGTCAGAACTTCTGTCCAGTTCTGTCACATTTCACTTTCACTACTTTTGGAACTTCTGTCCATCTCCAAGCTTCACTCGTTCTGTCCAACTTCTCTTCTTCTGAATCTAGAACGTCTCGTCCAAAGTGATAATTGGCGAGGGAGGAGGAATGTTTGACACGGCCTTAGGGTCTGTAGCCACCAGAAGCGAAGGTGTAGGCTTGAAAAGCGTCTTGGTCACGGATTTCCGCCGGCTGAACGCACCAGTGTCCCCCCTCTTCTGGTTTTCCTCAAACTCCTTCACCGCAACATCCGTGTTGAACTTGGAAATGTCGATTCCCGATTTCAATAGGTCTTGGTACATGTCCAACTTCTCAGGAGCAGGCTCCTCATAATCAGGAAGCGAGCCGGAGTGCTTAGACCGGAACCGCTCCAAGTCGTCCCGCACACTCAACTCGCTGGCCTCCTCCAAATTGTCCGACAGTCTAGAATGCAGCAAGAGGTTTTCCTGGAGCGAAAGTTTGGCCGTGGAAGGCAAGGAGAAGCGTTGGGTCCGTTCAGACAATTGTGACGAGTTGTCGGAATTCGTCAGATCCGTCAGTTTTTGAAGAGACGTCAAAAATTCATAGGCCAGTGCAGCAGCGGCGTGAGACTTGAAGATAATGATGATACGGCTTAGAAACGCTAATTCCAGGTAGTGGGAGATATTGTGGGCGTATTCAGGTTCGCCGGGGGGAGGAGGCAAATTAAGAATGGCCAATTTAATATGATTGGCCAAGGAGAGTTGAGAATTGGCCGAAGCCACAAAGTCGTCTCTGTGCAAATTGGAAATGATGATAGTTTCAGACATAAGTGTGGTAGTATTGGGAATGTTGGAGATTTTGGAGATTCAGGTGGTTCAGGTTTTAGGTGTGATTCAAGTAATTCAGGTTTCAGGTGTGTTTCAAGTGTGTTTCAGGTGTGTTTCAGAATTGTTTGGTGTTTCAGAATTGTTTCAGGTGTGTTTCAGGTACAAGTTCAAGTTCGAGTTCAAAGATGTACAACTCTGATATTCAAATGTGCTGGTGTTCGATGTCTGATTGTTTATGGCAATGGAGTGGGGAGAGAGTGCACTTTATAGTGAGAGGGTGGAGGGTGCGATCCAATCCGAGGCTGCGCCATTACACCATGGAACATGACCACATGAAGTTGCGGCAAAGGCCATCAATGGATGTCAGTGTACAGGAAGCCCGGGCCGGTACCAGAAAACAAACGAAAACAAAAGAAAGCAAAACTTACCCCTGGCATAGGTTACGAATCCTCGGTCATGCCCGTGTGCCCCATCTCTATTTTAAAACTAGGCTCAGACGCCTCTTGCAGCCTGCACCTCTATTGACGTCATGTGAGGCTGTGCACTACACTCTGTCATTATAGTGTACTGTCACTGTGTAGTGTTATTATAGTGTAGTGTTATTATAGTGTAGTGTTATTATAGTGTTCTGTTATTATAGTGTTCTGTTATTATAGTGTTCTGTTATTATAGTGTTCTGTTATTATAGTGTTCTGTTATTATAGTGTACTGTTATTATAGTGTACTGTCACCATAGAGTACTGTCTTCATAGTGTACTGTCACCATAATGTACTGCCACCATAATGTACTGCCACCATAATGTACTGTACCAAGGAATAGTGTTACTGCCCTGTACCCAGGAATAATTTTATATACTATGTACACTGATGCTGGGTACTCCCCCACGCACAATCACTGCCTTGGTCACTGTCACTGTCACTGCCCCTACCCCTGACTTACGCCCCCACTCATTACCACTGTCACTGCCCCACAACGTCACTGTCACTGCATCACACCATACTGTGACTGCCACTATCCAAGTGACCAAGTGTCCAAGTGACCAAGTGTCCAAGTGTCCAAGTGTCCAATGCCCATTTGCCTCAGTACCTCACTGCCTCACTGCCTCACTGCCTCACTACCTCACTACCTTATCATGGTGGTCGCACCCGCATTATATACCCAGCAAAATGCTTGATTGTTTCAGATTTGATACTTCTCAAACCTTGCATTTGTGTCTGCATTTGCCACCGAGCATGCAGCTCCTAATATATAAGTAGGGGAGAGAAGCAGGGAGCAAAACGAGGAAAAGCCCAAGAAAGAGCAGCACCGCAAGAGAGAGGAGAAACGGCACGAGCGAAGAGAAACGACACCAGCAAAGAGAGACGGCAAGAGCACGAAAACGAGAAACGGAAAGAAGAGGAGAGCAAGAAATTGGAGGACAGAAGCCGAATGAAGATATCTAACTTGTTCATCGTCACAAAAGCCACACCCATGCAGGCCTCTAGTGTGGACCAACATGCAAAGCTCATAAATTACAATTCACGATGATATATGTCTGATGATGTTTTATTTGATGATGTTTTATTTGATGATGTTTTATTTGATGATGTTTTATTTGATGATTTTTGATTTGAAGGATTGATATCTAAGCAGTTCATAATAAAGAATGCTTAGACTATGTCAAAGTATAAGTGGTAGTGGGCTGCACATTTGGGATTGAATGGAGCCTCACACTGCACACACTTATTCTGCCTATACTCTCCAAATGTCATTTCTTTCCTACACTCTCCACACATCACCACGAGCTGTCCTGCATCTAGCTCCAGCTGGCTCCATCTCTCTGTCTCATGTTCCGTATCATGACATTGATAGCATGGGTAGTACCGGCCACAACACTTCATCTTGAGGGCCACGATATCTAGGGCCAGATGGTAGTGTATACAACGTGTGGCCTTATCCACACTAAATCCATAAACGTGATTCATCTTTTTTTCAACTGATTAATTTTTTTTATGAAAGTTGACTTCTGTCTCTTTTCATGCAATCGAGTTTTGTCTTTCAATTGAGTTTTGTTTTTCAACCGAGTTTTGTCTTTGTTCTGGTTAATTTTGGAAGTGGCGGATCTGGAGGCTGGGGTAGACGCGACGTCACGTGATGAGTCATCATGACCCAATACTTTGATCTGACAAGGCAACATTATTACTGCAAATATTACTGCATATACTAGTACTGTTGAATTCCTCACTGCAGTATATATGATCTCCTTATACTAACTTTTTTTTGTGATTTTTGACTTTAGTGGGTACATATGTGGTGTGTGACACACTACACCTTGGAGAAGTTTATTCGACGATTTGACCCGGATAAGAGAAATTTTGACAGTTTCATGTGGACAGAGTATAAAGAAACAGCCTGCAGAAGCAACCAGAAACGAGTCTTCTGATGATTGGGGGTACGCTGAATGTTTTACAAGCGTAACAGAATGAGACTTTTGGATGGAGAGCTAATAGCTAACAGATCTCTTAAATCATCGTACCAAGAAACCAATCACAAAAAGATTACTCAGTTTGATTAAAGATATCGAGAGCTTCCATGGCGGATTGTCATGGAGCAAGACGTCAGTTTATCTCCTTAAAATCAATAAAATTTCCACGCTTTTGGAGGAGGCCTCAACCAAAGAGAGCTCTATTGATTTTGTTTGGGGGGTCCGTATGGGCTAAACTCATAACTTTATTGCAGAAGAACGAGGAAAAGGTTTCCAGCTACGAACTTCTTTCCCTGGGAATTATAAAACAAGTATCTGGCCTTCTATCTCCTGATCTCCACGAAAGCATTATTTCAGTGCTCACGTTCATCATGTCTTTCTATCATTATAGTGCGCTTATTCATTTTATTATGCTTCTTCATGGCTCACTATCGTGGTTTGAGTTATTTGAGGTGAAATCCAGTGGACGAAATTCACGCAATGGAGTGATTTTACCTCTCAATCAACTGAACGAGTGAAAATTTGGAACTTGGCATTGGAACCAAGAAACAAGAAAATAAACCAAACGTATTTCAATTTCTGTGTACTCTATTGCAACTTTCGAATCTATTGGTGCATACATGAAAAGTACGTCTTTTTCAGATATTTATACAATTGAGAAGGGATTCGCTTTAAATGAGACTAGTGAGCTAACCAATGATTCAGTCTCGAACCTCAGACGTCTTGAGTCAAACTTTAGTATTTGGGGACGAAAGGTACGCAAGAATTCCACCCACTCCATTTCCAAGGGTGTCAACAACCATTAGACCATTCTTTCATCTGCCCTGTTCATATGCATTCAAACGAACTTAGAGTACATCTCAAGAAACTGGTTGCTCAAGTTCAACAGACCACTGCAATCTCGTCTAGTGAGTCTAGTGACTATAGTGACTATTATACTGGTATGAATTGCACAGTCCCGTCTAGTACTAATATAATATAGGCTAGATAGCACTATAGAATATATGGTACTATTGTCTCGTCTGATGCAACATATCACTATAGTCTCGTCTACTACACTATAGAATTATATAGTGCATTGCTAGATCTACCATAGGCAGAGCCCTGCCTATAAAGGTATCATGAAGCCGCTGTCTGATCCCAATAATGGCCAGGCTATTATAGTACGAAGGGTCATCATTTTACGAAAGGTCATCATTCACGAAGGGTCATCATTGTACGAAGGGTCATCATTGTACGAAGGGTCATCATTGTACAAAGGATCATTATAGTACTTCGTACAATGATGGCTTGGCCAGTGTTTTTGATGGTGAGTATTCGAATTCCACATTCCTCTAAAAGTTAAATTAGCAGCTTCAGTTTCTCTCTTGAGGAACCATCAACGAGTAAAGTATTAGTAAGGCATAAATGTATCAAAGAACATATCAATTAGCATTCTCTGGTATCATTCAGTAGTACACAATAGTTCGTAGTATAGTAGTGTGTAGTATAGTTAATGTAGTTAACGATAATATGGATAGTCAAGTTGTCAGATCCACCATAGGTAAAGCTCTTCCTATTGAGGTATAATGAAGCCTCTCTGCTTGATACTAACAATAACCATTGTATATAGCCTTCTAACCAGCCTTCTAGTCAGCCTCCTACTCATTCTTCTACTCATCCATCTACTCATTCTCCTACTCATCCTTCTACTCATCCATCTACTCATCCTTCTACTCAGCCTTCTACTCAGTCTTCTAGTCAGTCTTCTAGTCAGCCTCCTACTCAGCATTCCCTTCTCTAAAAATACAGTGTTTTTCAAAACTATTCAAACCAGCGCCACAAAATGTTTCAAACCAAGAAGACAAAACGTTTCGTACTCCCTCACACAGTCTTTCAAATCAAATGGCGTAATGTTTCGCACCAATTTTCATTAGAATTCGATATTCTTAAATCTTAAATCTGAAGGATTAAATCTGAAATCTTAAATCTGAAATCTTAAATCTAAAGGATTAAATCTGGAAGATTGCCTCATATATACTAAATTTGGGATAAAAGTCTTGCAGTATTAATCAAGGGAGAAAAACGGATGAAACTAAACTGATTTTATTGTTATCCTGTATACAACAACTTATTAGGGGTTTACGAAACTTTTTGAATTATTGCTTTGTTTAATTTTGTCGCGCTGGTTTAAAACATTCTGTCTTCTTGGTTTGAATCATTTCGGCGCGCTGGTTTGAATAGCTTTGAAAAACACTGTACTATGTTCAAGTTACTGGAGGGTGAAGGGTTTTCATCCATTTCGCACCTCATACACTAGTGTTCCATATATTTACAGCAAAATTATTTACAGCAAAATTAGTTACAGCAAAATTATTTACACTAAAATTATTTAAACCAAAATTATTTACACTAAAATTATTTAAAATTATTTACACTAAAATTATTTACACTAAAATTATTTACAGCAAAATTATTTACACCAAAATTATTTACAGCAAAATTATTTACAGTGTTTTTCAAAACTATTCAAACCAGCATGACAAAATTTTCAAACCAGCATTACAGAATGTTTCGAACCAAGAAGACAAAATGTTTCAAACCAACTTTTATTAGAATTCAATATTCTGAGGTCTTAAATCTGAAATCTTAAATCTGAAGGATTGCCTCATATAGTACTACATTTGGGACAGAAGTCTTGCAGTATTAATCAAGGGCAGTACCAATCAAGGGTGAAAAACGGACGAAACTGAACTGGTTTCCTTGTGTTGAAAAACATCAATGAGCGCGCTTCCAGCCCTATGTTTTGAAATAGCACCCATTAGGTTTTTCATAGAGAACAATGGTCGCTGTTCGGGTGAAGGAAGATTCCCCAAATATAAAAGGGAGGCAACGCCCCATTTTATTGTTACTACTTTAATCGAACATTAACTGCCTGAGGTATACCAAGATGCCTCCAATAACCAGACCCACCAAAAGACCTCGTAGGGTATTGCTTCAATGAACACTGACACCTCTCCTCCATCTACAGTAAGATACATACTCTGGATGTGTCACCCTGGTTAATTGCTGGACCTCCTGATGCAGCAACTCTCGTTGCTGATCTGGCGTTAAAGGATCTACACCTTGTTATCCTGTATATAACAACTAGTCCATTTGGTTTGAAAGACTGTGCGAGGGGGTACAGTGTTTTTCAAAACTATTCAAACCAGTGCGACAAAATGTTTCGAACCAAGAAGACAGAATGGCTCAAACCAGCGCGACAAAACAATTCAAACCACACTAGCAAAATTAAACAAACTAATACAAATATATAACCCCCTAATAAGTTGATCGTTGTATACAGGATAACAAGGAAACCAGTTCTGTTCTGTTCTGTTCTGTCCATTTTTCACACTTGATTAATACTGCAAGACTTCTGTCCCAAGTGTAGTACCATATGAGGCAATCGTCCAGATTTAAAATTTCAGAATATTGAATTCTAATGCAAGTTGGTGTGAAACATTACGCCACTTGGTTTGAAAGGATGTGCGAAGGGGTACGAAACTTTTTGCTAGTGTGATTTGAAACATTTTGTCATGCTGGTTTGAATCGTTTTCCCGCGCTAGTTTGAATCGTTTTCCCGCGCTGGTCTGAATAGTTTTGAAAAGCACTGTATGAAACATTTTGAATTATTGGTTTGAATCGTTTTGGCGCGCTAGTTTGAATACTTTTGAAAAACACTGTACACCAAAATTATTTACACCAAAATTATTTACACCAAAATTATTTACACCAAAATTATTTACAGCAAAATTATTTACACCAAAATTATTTACACCAAAATTATTTACACCAAAATTATTTACACTAAAATTATTTCCATTATTAGCTAAATCATTTCTTTGGTTAGAACTATAAACTTGGTTTTAATAACGAGACGTAAAAATTATATTTTATTTATTTTTTTTTTTTTTTGGGCTTATTTCAACCTATGTTTTAGTATATGTATTGATATACAGAAATATATAAGTTGTACCTTACAAGGCCAAGTACAGTGTTTTTCAAAACTGTTTAAACCACCGCGACAAAATGATTCGAACCAAGAAGACAAAATGTTTCATACCCCTTCGCACAGTCTTTCAAACCAAATGGAATAATGTTTTTCAACTTATGTTTTAGTATATATATATTCATATACAGGGATATGTAAGTTGTACCTTACAAGACCAAAGTCTTAGACGAGGTGCGATGTGGGTGAAATGTTTTCACCCACCAGTGACCTGCACATAGTGCATCACTCAAACGCATCCAACGCCTCTACGGAGTACATCGCCTCCGTACATGCTAGGTACTCGTTGACAATGTTTCACACCAATTTTATTAGAAATGAATATTCTGAAATCTTAAATCTGGACGATTGCCTCATATGTACTACATTTGGGAGTCTTGCAATACCAATCAATGGTCAAGTACCAATCAATGGTCAAAACGGATGGAACAACTTGTCCATTTGGTTTGAAAGACTGTGTTAAGTGGTACGAAACATTTTGTTGCACTGGTTTAAACCATTTTGTCTTCTTGGTTTGAATCCTTTGGGCGTGATGGTTTGAATAGTTTTGAAAAACACTGTACTACATTTGGGAGTCTTGCAGTACCAATCAATGGTCAAGTACCAATTAAGGGTGAAAAACGGACGGAACTGAACCCTGTTTCTTTGTTTTCCTGTATACAACAACTTATTAGGGGTATACGAAACATTTTTTTTGAATTATTGATTTGAATCGTTTTGCCGCATTGGTTTGAACCATTCTATCTTCTTGGTTCGAAACATTTTACTGCGCTGGTTTGAATAGTTTTGAAAAAGACTGTAATTTATACGGTGCGAGGCGAATGAAGAGTTTTTGTTGAACATGTACAGTTTTTTTTTTAAAAGTATTCAAACCACCGCGACAAAATGGTTCGAACCAGCGAGGTAAAATGATTCAAACCACACTAACAAAATTAAACAAACCAATAATTCAAAAAGTTTCGTACCCCTTCTTAAAGTCTTTCAAACCAAATGGACAGGTTGTTGTATGCAGGATATCAAGGAATCCAGTTCAGTTCCGTCCGTTTTTCACCCTTGATTGGTACTGCAAAACTCCCAAATGTAGTACATATGATGCAAACCTCCAAATTCAAGATTTCAGAATATTGAATTCTAATAAAAGTTGATATGAAACATTACGCCATTTGGTTTGAACCATTCTGTCTTGTTGGTTCGAAACATTTTGCTGCGCTGGTTTGAATAGTTTTGAAAAACACTGACTACATTTGGGATAAAAGTCTTGCAGTATTAATCAAGGGTGAAAAACGGATGGAACTGAACTGATTTTATTGTTATCCTGTATACAACAACTTATTAGAGATTAACGAAACTCTTTGAATTATTGGTTTACAGTGTTTTTCAAAACTATTCAAACCAGCGCAGCAAAATGTTTCGAACCAACAAGACAGAATGGTTCAAACCAGCGCGGCAAAACGATTCAAACCACTTTAGCAAAATTAAACAAACCAATAATTCAAAAAGTACAGTACATCCGAGATGTACTGGTTCCTTATGTTTCAACAATTCTGACATGACAATGCCTCAAAGAAGACAATGCCTCAAAGAAGAAAATTCCTCAAAGAAGAAAATGCCTCAAAGAAGAAAATGCCTCAAAGAAGACAATGCCGTTACTATTAATTTTGTAGGAGGTGGGCCAATGGTCTGGAGGCGTCCTCTATGACGAACCGGTGCGACTATTTGGGCCTCGAGCTCCGCACGGACTGCACTCAGAACCTTTCTGGGCCAACACTGCACCAACAAAAGGTACTGTCATCTGTATATACAGGGTTACCAGGTAAAGGGTACGTGAGCTTAATACCTATATGGGTTGTATTCTACCGGTCTTGGATGTAACATACCAATGATTACAAATATTAATACTAATACTAATACTATGTTACACCTCTAACAAGTTGTTGTATACAGGATAACAGGGAAACAGGGTTCAGTTTCATCCTTTTTTCACCCTTGATTAATACTGCAAGACTTTTGTCTCAAATGTAGTACCATATGAGGCAATCGTCCAGATTTAAGATTTCAGAATAATGAATTCTAATGCAAGTTGGTGCGAAACATTATGCCATTTGGTTTGAAAGACTGTGCGAAGGAGAACGAAACTTTTTGAATTATTGGTTTGTTTAATTTTGCTAGTGTGGTTTGAAACATTTTACTGCATTGGTTTGAATACTTTTGAAAAACACTGTACTAAAAAAGCAGCTAAATTCCTTCTTTTGAGGATTCATTGGAGAATGAACATAATAAACATAGTACCAGACGTAACAAGAATCTACACATGTATACTCAGTATAGAGTAGTATAGTAGTATAGTAGTATAGTAGTATAGTAGTATAGTAGTATAGTAGTATAGTAGTATAGTAGTATAGTAGTATAGTAGTATAGTAGTATTGTTATGTTCTTTAATACATTTATGCCTAACTTCTTATATTCGTTGATGGTTCCTCAAAGAGAGGAATCGGAGTGGCTTGTATACCTTTGAGAGAAACGTGGAATCGAAAAACTCTCTACCAGAACAATGGTAAGGATTGTTCTGGAATATTCGAAAGGAGCCATCGGAGCACTTCATGCATAGATGGCCAAACGCCGTATCACCATTGTAACAATCGGACTGAGAGGCTTCATAGTACCTCTATAGTGGGCAGGGTCCTGTCTATGATGGATCTAACAAGTATAGTGTATTATATATGGTACAGTTAAGGGATTAGGTCCAAATGGGTGCGCTGCCAACCGATCGGTAATCAAAGACTCAAATACCGTATGGGTCGTGGAGGGCCCATATCCAATCTAACAGTTCCCTAGTCACGATATCGATTTCGAGAGAAACTATTTTTCCAAGCATATTCCCAGTAACGCTAGGAGCCGAAAGCTGAGGGGAATCGCATAGACCAAGTGGAAAGACATTGTACTTTCCAACAACCAGCCAAATGACCAACAACAACCAGCCAAATGACCAACAACAACCAGCCAATGACCAACAACAAACTAGCATTCTTTCTAATACCTCGATAGAATTCTGCACCCAAATTGCTTCAATCATTGTTGTATGAATTGCATTCGTTTCTGAATTGCATCATTTCTGAATTGCATTCATTTCTGAAGTGAGCGTAAAGACAGTGACTGTTTTCTGTAACTTGGATTTCCACAGTACTGGTGATCCACCAAACATTATCTTGTAGACTGTGATCGATCGATATCCTTTATCAGGTTCCGAAGCAAAGCTTGAGTCAGAATATGCAACAGGATCCCGAAATGGTTTAGACTCGTAAATGAGTCCAAATGTGATTGTTCCTTTGAGGTACCTGAGTACCCTTTTGGCAGACAAAAAATGTTTGTTCAACGGATCCTTAAGGTATCTGGAAAGTTTCAGCACGATGAAGTTGATTTCAAAAGGAATAGATCATTAGCCTTTTTTGTTTTTACGGATTACCTTAATATGGCTCAACATGCTTGAACTTGGACTACTTTGTTGGCAGCAAATAATAGTTTACCAATTATGGATGGGTATTCCGTTCCATCACAAGGTTCCTCATCTATTTCATTCGTGTATTTCTCATCTCTTTCATTCGTGAATTTCTCATCTCTTTCATTCGTGTGTTCCGCAAATCCTTTTATTTCCGCTCGTATAACATTTGAACGACAGTCATCAAGTCCATAATCCAGCAATATAGCATCAATTTAATAACCTAAATGCAATTTTGTGTAACCATTTCTTACCATAATGTTCATACCAAGAAATTTCTTGGCTTCTCCTAAATCTTTCATTTGAAAGATGGTGTTTAACATTTTATTTGAAAGCTACTGCTTAACACTTTATTTAAAAGCTGCGGCTTAACAAATGAAGCTGCGGCTTAACAAATGAAGCTACTGCTTAACATTTCCTTTGTTCTCTTCACCTCAATTGAGCTGTTACCAATAACCAAAAGATCATCCACATATAATGCTATAGCACCATGGATGACCTTGTTTTCTTCAGATAAATACATGTTTTATTGGTAGCTCGTTTGAATCCCATCTTGCTGATTTCTTCATTTATCACTTGGTTCCACACAAGTGGGACTTGCTTTAGGCCATATAGGGATTAGTGAGTTTCAAGACCCATTTTTCGTTGGAACCATTCTTAAGCTTTTTTGTCCTGATGTATTTCTTTTCCTGATCCAGTTTGTTAACTAGGTATACTTGGCGTAGTCCATTAGTATTCTGTCTTCCTTAATCACGGAAATAGGTGGTATAATGTATTATGTGTAGTATAGTAGTTAGTGTAGTTAGTGTAGTTAGTGTAGTTAGTGTAGTTAGTGTAGTATAGTAGTATAGTGTAGTATAGTAGTATAGTAGTATACTGTAGTTAGTGTCGTATAGTAGTATACTGTAGTTAGTGTAGTATAGTAGTATACTGTAGTTAGTGTAGTATAGTAGTTAGTGTAGTTAGTGTAGTATAGTACTATAGTGTAGTTAGTGTTGTCAGACCCACCATAGGTAGGGATCTACATATGGGGATATTATGCAACCTCTCTGCCTGATACAATGGCTATTGACTCAGCCATGGCACCTTCACCAGTGACTTGACCTCATCGATTCACCTTACCTCGTGACCTGGCGTTAACCACCCTACTCCACTCTGATTGTTGAACCGCTAGCTATGTAAGGTACTCGGATGCCCACTTATTGGGAATCCATCAACGAATAAAGGTAATTTAGTACTAAACGTTATAACAAGAATCTAACAAGTGTAGTTAAGAAGTATCGTGTAGTATAGTAGTATAGTGTGGTATAGTAGTTAGTGTAGTATAGTAGTATACTGTAGTTAGTGTAGTTTTTAAAGAATCTGATAAAGGAAAGGACAGATTGAGCAGGGATTCAAAGATTATGCACCGTTGGTGTGACTTATATCTCTGTACTCTTTGATAAGACCCCTAAGATCTATTCTTGAGATTCTAAGGCTACTAACCTAAGGTATTTGATTGGTCCTTCAGCAGCGCTTGTCCATTAAAGCTGGTATATTTATTTAGAGCTACTCCTTGATTCAGACCCAGTTTCATTAGAAGCTGAATTGAAATCTGCAGTCATTTAGATTAAGATGAAACAAGGTATCGGAATCTGAGATTCTCTTATCTTTTATAGATGCCTCACTATGTGAAGTTTTGGAAGGTGACCAAGATAATGGCTCGCGTTAGTGTTATGTTCTTTAATACATCTATGCCTAACTTCTTCTATTCGTTGATGATTCCTCAATGAGAGGAACCGAAGCGGTTTATATAACTTTGAGAGAAACGTGACACCGAAAAACTCTCCACCAGAACAATGGAAGTATTGTTTCTGGAATATTCGAAAGGACCATCATTGTATGAAGTACTATGATGGTCGTGACACGGCGTTTGCAATGTCTATTGTAACAACCGGACTGAGAGGCTTCATAATACCTTCATAGGCAGGGTCCTGTCTATGGTGGATCTAACAGTTAGTGTAGTTAGTGTAGTTAGTGTAGTTAGTGTAGTAGTGTACTATAGTGTAGTTAGTGTAGTAGTGTATTATAGTAGTATAGTACTATAGTGTAGTTAGTGTAGTAGTGTAGTAGTGTATTATAGTAGTATAGTAGTATAGTGTAGTTAGTGTAGTAGTGTAGTAGTGTAGTAGTGTAGTAGTGTAGTTAGTGTAGTATAGTATTATAGTATTATAGTGTAGTTAGTGTAGTATAGTGTAGTTAGTGTAGTTAGTGTAGTATACTCAGTATAGCGTAGTTAGTGTAGTATAGCATACTATAATATAATATAGCATACGGTACTATAGTATACAATAGTGTACTATAGTGTATTATAGTGTACCACTAAATAAGATACAGAAAACATAAGCTTGTATCATAGCGATAGCAAATTCTAAAATAGTTAGAGCTATAACACGGTCAATGTAGTGAATTATGTGGAGTTAACCATTCTTTAATGCCTATAAAAATAGAATGTGTACCTATTAACGAATTCATCGAATGATTAGCTGAAGCTAAATAATACCTAAAATAAATTAGGGCCCGATGATTATATCCCCGCCCCTTTAAATTGATTACTAAATAATTTTAATAAATCTAAATCATTTACATCTAAATTAATAATTAAAGATATATTTATATTATCTTTCTCCTTTTTTATACGAATATTACCATTCCCATCTATAAAACCTATAAATTTAGATAATAAAATATGAGGGGGGAACCCCTCTTTATTATACCCTCCTTCGGTGGGATGTATAAATGTATAAGATAAAGATAAATAATGATGATTATAAGATAAATGATTGATATAATAATCTACCGGTAAATGATTGATATAATAATCTCCCGGTAAATGATTATAAGATATAAAATATATACTTAAATATATAAAATATAATGATAAGTCTCAGGTTAACGGAACTAAATCTGAACCAATGAAAGGTATAGCTGATAATAAGTTAGTTATAACAGTTGCCAATATTTAAATATTATTTACCCTCTTTAAAATAAGAGTTTAAATACAAACTGATGTCCGGCTGTGTGTAGTTAGTTTAGTTAGTGTAGTATACTCAGTATAGTGTAGTATAGTAGTATAGTGTAGTTAGTGTAGTTAGTGTAGTTAGTGTAGTATAGTGTAGTATAGTGTAGTATAGTGTAGTAGTGTACTATAGTGTACTATAGTGTACTATAGTGTAGTGTAGTGCACTATAGTGTAGTGTACTATAGTGTAGTTAGTGTACTTAGTATACAATAGCGTAGTTAGTGTACTTAGTATACAATAGCGTAGTTAGTGTACTTAGTATACAATAGCGTAGTTAGTGTACTTAGTATACAATAGCGTAGTGTAAATTAATTAATATACTATAATGGAAAAGTGTCCTGTACTATCAAGTAACAATTTCTATGCCAGTTATTGAGCCTCTCAAAGAAGACTCAGTGATAGTACTGAAATTAGCACTAGTATGTTGCCAGGATAGTAGTAATAACTCGAGTTTCGTTGACTACTTGTACTAGTCTTGTACTCACTATGGGTGCGATTGTTCGCTAACTAGCTCACAGCTCCTACCATCTCTGGGAATAGCTCATAGATCAGTTCGTATAGAATAGTGTACTATCGTGTAGTATACTAGTGGACTATAATGGTGTGTCGTATACTATAGAGTACTATAGTATGGTATAGTGTAGTGTAGTATATATAGTGTCGTGTACTATAGTGTCGTGTACTATAGTGTACTATAGCGTAGTGTAATGTACTTTACACAGTGTAATGCACTATAGTATAGTACAGTATAGTGTAGTGTACTATGGAGTCAGAGGGACGTCTGGTTGTGGGTTTCCTGGAGTCCCTTGAGCTTTTGGAGTCTTTAGGGCCTTGGAGCCTTGGAGCCTTTAGGGCCTTGGAGCCTTGGAGACTTTAGGGCCTTGGAGCCTTGGAGCCTTGGAGACTTTAGGGCCTTGGAGCCTTGGAGCCTTGGAGCCTTTGGTTGGCCTAGGTAACATAGTGTACTATAATGGAGTAGTGTCGTGTAGTGTAATGTACTATACATAGTATAGTAGAGTAGAGTATAGTATAGTGTACTATAGTATGGACAGACGGATATACTTAGTATAGTGTATGTACTATAATATAGTGTGATGTACTATAGTATACAGTAGTGTAGTGTACAAACTACTATGATGGAAAAGGGTCCTGTAATATAGTATAGTATAGTGTACTATACTATAGTGTACTATACTATAATGTACTATAATGATGTGTCGTGTATTGTAGTGTACTATAGTATAGTATGGAATAGTATAGTATATATAGTGTCGTGTACTATAGTGTACTATAGTATATAGTATATATAGTGTAGTATATAGTGTCGTGTACGATAGTGTAATATTTATAGCAGTGGAGAATCGCAGGGTGAGAAAAAATGTATACAGAGCCTCGATTCAATTGTTCTTTTGGGGTGTACGGGTGTGTGCCGCGTAAAACACGATTGTTTATTTACACTTCTGTGTGCACACCAAATACCAAAACATCAGTTCCTTATTGGTTCGCCCCAATAAAAGGTCTTTCCCCTTTTGAAATTTCAAAAGACCCTGAAAATCCCCAAATAGTCTATAGTCTATTTTTTTCGTGCTTTTCCTTTTTTTGCCCGTTTTTGTTGCTCGTCTCCGTGTATACCTCGCGTGCACGCCCGTGCCTCCCGCGCTCGTGTCCAGGCGCACTGTTTTGATGGGACTCCAGGTGACTTTTTCGCTCGTTTGTTTACCCTTCCTCCTGCCGTTTGTGTCCCATGTTTATATTATAAACTCTCTTCTGCCCTCCTTCATCCCGACACTTGTGCTTCTTCCCCCTGCCTGTGTCTTTCAGACCCACCACTCATATTATAGTCATAGTCAGTCATAGTTTTATTCATAGTTATAGTCTGTCATAGTATATACATTCCAGGTACATACCCATATATTACTCAGATACACACCCATACCAGACTATACTATACTATAGTGAATAACTCATACTGATCCATACTATATCATACTACACTGATCCATACTGATCCATACTGATCCATACTGATCCATACTGATCCATACTGATCCATACTGATCCATAAAATCCTATAAAATACCATACTATACTGATCCATATTATAGACCCTACTGATCCAGTATACATTTTCATCAATTACCTGCTCATTGGATTGATCTGATATTGTCCAATTGTCTGGCTGATTCATTTAACATTCTGTCGAACTGTTTACTGTCTAACTGTTTACTGTCTAACTGTTTATTGTCTAACTGTTTACTGTCTAACTGTTTATTTTCTAACAGTCCATTGTCTAACTGAACCATTGACTTATTTGTCCATTTGTGCATCTGACGAATCTGACTATTGTCTAATTGTCCATTGACTGTCCGTCTAATTTTCTACCCCATTGAATTTGACCACTGTCTACTTTCTGACTTAACTTTTGTCTGTCTGACACCTTATTTGTCTGTCTGTCTAAACCTTTGACTACCCTTATGTCTGGTCATACACGGTCGTCGTCCGACCACATGCAGCGCCGGTCCCTGGGCCATCAACGAAGAGCTCTTACGTCGCTACTGACAAACTTTGCCGCCACCCGCGTGTCCAAACCCGATGAAAACAAGCGTCGACGCCACGACCAGCCGCGGGAGCCGGGCCAGGAAAACGATGGCGCCCTCTACGGCCACTACTCCGTGTCCAAGCCTAACAACGACCTAATACGCGTGGACCTCGCGTCTAACGACTCCCATATCGGCACGGAACTCACGGATTCCGATAGTTCCGCCCACTCCATATACCTGGACGCATTGAGCGAGAAGGACCAGCCCTCATTGGCCAAGGCCGTGGCCGGTGCTGAACACAAAAATGCACGCTACGGAAATAATCCAGCCCAAAGAGTTCCCTTGCAAAATGTCCCCTTGGAAAATGTGGAAAATGCTCCCTTGGACAATCGGTATACTGATGAAAACGATAAAACCTCCCATTACACGGAAATGGACGAGGAGGATGACGATGATTTCGAGATAGAAACGACCTCTCTGCAGGGCCCCCAGGAACCCCGCTGGACCAAGCAGATCTTCAACGAGTTGCAGCACGTAATGGCCAAGCATTCGTCTGCCACCTTGGATGAAAACGACGAGGACACTTATGACGTCACCATGGTGGCCGAATACGCCCCGGAAATCTTCAACTACTTGCATGAGCTCGAGCACAAGTTGTCGCCCGAACCAAACTACATGGCCAACCAGGACGAGTTGAAATGGGAGATGAGAGCAGTGCTCATTGACTGGGTGGTGCAGGTGCACCAACGGTTCAATCTTCTCCCCGAAACGTTATTTTTAACTGTAAACTACATCGACCGGTTTCTCAGCCGCAGGCGTGTTTCGTTATCGAGGTTCCAATTGGTTGGAGCCGTGGCTCTTTTCATTGCTGCCAAATATGAGGAGATCAACTGTCCCACCGTGCAGGAAGTTGCCTACATGGCCGACAATGCATACAGCATCGAGGATTTCCTAAAAGCAGAGCTGTTCATGATCGACGTGTTGGAGTTCGATATGGGCTGGCCGGGACCCATGTCGTTTCTACGCAGGACGTCCAAGGCCGACGACTACGACTACGAAACCCGGACCTTGGCCAAGTACTTCTTGGAGATTTCCATCATGGACCACCGGTTTGTGGCATCTCAGCCGTCATGGCTAGCTGCCGGAGCGCACTATCTCCTGCGCAAGATGCTTAACAAAGGAGCATGGACCGAGTTGCACGTGTTCTACTCGGGGTACACCGAGGAGCAGTTGAAGCCCTTGGCCCGCATATACATGGAGATATGTCTGAGTGCCGAGACCCACCACAAAGCCATTTTCGAAAAATACCAGGAAAGAAAGTATAGACGGTCGTCGTTGTTCGTGCAGGAGTTCCTCCAGGCCATGAGAGCCGCTAAGGACTAAGCCACGTCAAAAACATTTAAAGCAGAACATTCCAGGTTACGATCCAAAGATTCGGTGATAATAAGACTGTGACAATTAAGACGGTGAACAAGAACTATAGGATTCTGAAACTAGAATTCTACGATCATAGATTTCTGAGAGCCATGATTTCTTATAAAACCCTCATGGGAACTCTATCAAGAATTTAACTAGGATATAGAATTCGGCTGAATTTCTGTGGTCCTATGAACTGAACGATCTACTGACCTGAGACAACAATCATTCAGCGAACAAGTGAGAATAAAACCTTAATTGAGATAATCCTTGAGATTCTCTCCAAAATTCATCAAGTCTCAAAACAAGTCTCAAAACAAGTCTCATCCAGGACTCAATAAGATACTCATCAGATCGTTACAGCGAGCATTCTTTTCGATTGGTGTCACCACTCAATCTTGCAGGATGTATCGCCCACACAGCTACGGCTACATAGATGAAGATGGTCACCATAGAAGTCACATTGACTATTTCTAATACATTCCCTTAGTAACCTTAAGAATACTTTAGTACCATAGACAAAGCCTATTCGGTTTATATGGAATCTGTTCCATGGAGTTCGTTATCAGGGTACATGTTGAAGAACCGGTTAACTTGAGACTTGGCACTTCTTAAGACTTCTTAAGACTTCTTAAGGCACTTCTCAAGGCACTTCCAAAGGCACTTCTAAAGGCACTTCTAAAGGTACGTGTATTTATTAGAGGTATGATTTGGCACCATTGGAGGTGGCACAAGAAATACTCTCACATCCCTATACTTGATGAGATTATAGTAGAAAGGAAGTCACAAGGTATTGAGAGTTCAAGAAGAAGATCAGAAAGTTCGCCTCCAGACACATGGGCACCATCGATATCAGATTAGATCCTAAATTAAATACTCAATTGTGGTGCAGAGGTGTCCAGGGAGTTCAGACCAGAATGAGATTGAGAATGTCCAGAAAGAGAAACGACGAGGAGGATTCCAAGAAGGATTCCAAGGAGGCTATTTTCGCGACCGTCGAGCCTGTGATTGTTCCTTCCACCAAGGGTCTGCAAAACTGAATCTCCTTTTTTCCTTTTTTTCCTTTTTTCCTTTTTTTCCTTTTTTCCTTTTTTTCCTTTTTTCCTTTTTTTCCTTTTTTCCTTTTTTTCCTTTTTTCCTTTTTTCCTTCGTTTCCTCTTTTTCCTCTTTCCTTTTTTTTTAGTTGATTTTTTTAGTCCAATGAATAAATCATTTTTAAATTGAGTTCTTGAATTATCTATCGAGGGATTATTTCATTTTTTCATTATTTCATTTTTTTATTTTTTCATTATTTGAATAAATTAAAAAATTGAATTATTTCAATCAATTGAACCACTTAATTTGTAGATTGATTTGTAGATTGCTTTGTAGATTAATGGAGTGGTGCGAATAGGGGATGGTTTTTAGATAGGGACGGTGAGTAATGAGTATGAGAATGTGTGTGAGAATGTGTGTGAGAATGTGTGTGAGAATGTGTGTGAGTACTCATAAATGAGAGCGAGTGTGAGAATGTCTGTGAGTAATGAGAATGTGTGTGCGTGTGTGTGAGTGTGAGTGTGAGTGTGAGTGTGAGTAATGAGTGTGAGTGAGTGCGAGTGAGTGAGTGAGTGTAGACTAAAATAAAAAGTGTGGAGGACTGAATGACTGAATGAGAGTGAGAGTGAATGTGAGAGTGAATGAGTGAAGAGTGAATGAGAGTGAATGTGTTAGTTTAGTGAAGAGTGAAGAGTGAATGAGAGTAAATGTGTTAGTTTAGTGAAGAGTGAATGAGTGATTTTAATGAATGAGCTGGTAAGTATAGTGAGTGAGTCCGTCATTGTTCCTTCTATCAAAGGTATGCAACCGTTGTAATCGAGGACGAGGAATAATTCTATATATCATAAAACAAGAACTCTGTGTTCACCGTAGTGTCAAGCAATCCTTATGATTGACTCAGTGCAAGTCAATCTACTGCAACTGAATGAGTATAAGCATATCAAGAGTAACTTTCCAGGGTCACCATACCATAAAATAAATCTGCCTAGATTATACAATATACCATAGAATCAAATCTGCCTAGATTATACAATATCCATAGAATCAAATCTTCCTAGATTATACAATATCCATAGAATCAAATCTGCCTGGATTATACAATATCCATAGAATCAAATCTGCCTAGATTATACAATATACCATAGAATCATATGTACATACATTAAATGTATCTAGGGCATTCAAAGTCTAGAATGAACCTAGTGAAGTATTGTCTAGTCATAGTCGTACACTCTTATTTCTTACACTGAGTACTGAGTCGAGTTACAGATGCTAGTAAGAGAATAGTTATGAGTACTATGAGTACTATGAGTACTTAAATGGGGGTGGTAGTTAAGAACTGATATATGAGTATTATTATTGGAAGAGTAGATAATTTACCGTGAGTGTTAAAAAGACTAGAGTAGAGTAGAGTAGAGAGTAGGGTGAGAGTAGAGTGTAGAGAGTATAAAGAGTAGAGAGAAGGGAAGAATAGAGCAGAGTGTAGAGTGTAGAGGTAGAGAGTAGAGAGAAAGGTAGAGTGGAGTAGAGAGTAGACTGTAGACTGTAGAAACAAGGGGAGAGTAAAAGAGAGCACCTACGTATAACAGTAAGGCTCTAACATCTACCATCATAATCACCAGTCCATAGTCTGCCATGACTCCATCATACCTAAATCAAACGTTGTACCTTCTATCATTAATGTATATACTCTACTATATACTAAACTACTACACACTACTATATACTAAACTAATACACATTACTATATACTAAACTACTACACACTACTATATACTAAACTACTACACACTACTATAT